>NQII01002246.1:291544-303600 GCA_002778355.1 Clitarchus hookeri | reverse complement strand
CTAACCCTCCAGTGTAGCACTGCTGGGCTCATGAACAGCATGTAAGGAATGTGATGTGTGTCATTTTCTTTAATGTTCGGTAAGGTTTAAGTGATGATGGCTAAATGTGTTTTTCTAAAATTGTTTTTTGATGTGAAGATTCAAACAGATTGAGGTATAGAGTCTTAAAAGATCTTTTTTAGGAAAGAGTACCACATCTGAAATGGGAAGCCCTTGAGCGGAGTACAGTAGCCTACTTGTGGAGGCTACGAGGCATCCGTTGCACATTCTCGTGCCTTTCTTAGTACGTGTAGACTAAGGTTTGTTATGCTTAGGTTGGCAAGTTTAACGCCTTTCGTTCGGCAACTAAACGTTTTTGCCACCAGGATGCGTTGGTGTCGCATGTGTACCACATTTGTATGTAAGTGGGATGGTTGCAGTTTTCATAAAATAAATACAATTGTGTAAAAACTTCACGATTTCTTTTGTGTTAGAACTACACAAAGAGTAAACTTAGTTCCTTCCACTAGAGTGGAAGTTTAACAAAATGTGTTCACGTGTTGTTTGATATTGTGTCGTAAACTGGATTTAGCAGAATTCTGCTTAAACAATAACTTTTTTTTAAAATAAAACAACTGAATCGCAAAAAAGAAAGGGAAAGGAGAAATAGTACAGGTTCGTTTTGATGACAGCTGTATATATTTGATACTTAAATGGCCCAGGTTTGCTGCTTTGTGCTGCACAGTATAAAGTATATATGTACTCGGGTTGGTTTGAAACTTGCCGTCGTATTGCCGTGACCAACGTCTCGACCGTGTGTTGCAGCTGATAGAAATGTACAAGAATGAAGAGATAGAGTATGAGCTGGCTCCGAAGACAGAGTTTTTCGCCTAGAGCCTCCTTCACCACTGCGCTGTTCCAGACGTCACAGAAGTTACCATTGTCGATAGTCACATTTCATGCGCGTCCGTCGTCCCGTTCTGCTGGACGATCGTGCCACGTTTAGGTGGAAAAATTATTTTTTGTGTCTATGAAATAGTTTTTGTTTTTGGTAATTCTTGCATGCATCACTTTCTCTGTGATTTCTCTAACAGCTGTTGGTGATTTGTTGTTGTACCAAGTTGTATTCTAGTCAGTCTTGCGTCTGAGCAAGTCGGAATTGTTTCAACTGCCTGCTCGTAGCCTTCTTTGGTGAAAGATCGCTGGATTTCTTATGATGGTGCAAGAACAGTTTTTGCTGTAAACAATTTTGAATTAAATTTGTAAATAAATTTTTCTGTTAGTTTTAAGAATTGGTTTGTCCTGCAAAAAAACTTGCTTGTACTGTTTCTGATAATTTAAATCTTTGAATAGTTTGTTGGGTTGCACATCAACATACTTTGAACTATACTTTGTTTACTGTAGTCGTGGAGAAGAACAGTAGCATATTTATGATATTGTAAAGTGTGCAGACTGTGATTTTGAATGACGATGCGTGAATGATGCTAAAAAAATTAATACAAATTTGAGCATGGAGAAAAAGTGTAAAAGAAAATAGTTTTAAATATTTCTGTTATTACTATTAGTAGAATAAGTTAAATGTAGCTGAACATTTCATTTTTTTCATTGTACAAGTTTTTGCATACTGTATTGACCCTAATCCGAGAAGTTGTTAATGTTTTTGCCCCAGGGCCAAATGTTGGGGGTTGCCCGCAGTGCGTGCACACAAAACATTTTCTAGTACTCCGGGTGTTTAACTGGGGAGTTGAAATTCATTGGACTAATTTGGTACATACTTATGGCTGTTTCTTTTTACAGCATTAATTTGCCAGTTATCCATGTGTTAGTTGTGATAGTTTCTTGCAACTGCATATGAAAAAAATAAAGTGTGTGAATCTTACATAGAAGTAGCGAGGTTCCGAGTGTGTTTGTGCGGCACGTTCAACATGACAGTGGTGATTACCAGTCTGCTACACCAGGCACAGAACGTCTTGGCTTCTCAAGGTCAGTCGATCAGCGGCGCTCCTCCCACTAGCCTATCACGGCTGTGCGCTGTCGCCAGTTTGCAGAGCTAGTGGCCACAGCGCCAAGCAAAATGTTTCCGTAAAAAATTTAAGTCACTTTTTGCAAGAGCTCATTTTGCTGGATAAGCAGGCGAGGAATCCTACATCTGTAGCCTTGTTCGTTCATGATTTAAATTATTCATAAGTTCATATGACAACTGTCGTAAACTCACTACTATTTTTAGAATAGAGGATATTATTCGGTCTTCCCTCGACAGAAGACCATTTTTTGATGTTTTGTAGGTGTAACTGAATGTGCCCCTCNCGTTTAGTCGATACAAGATAATGTAGTGCTGATGTCTGCTCTGTTCAGTACCGCGATGGGCTTTCTACGTTCCTCATTGTTTTTCAGTTGCTCGCTTGTAAAATGTTAGTTGGAATTATTGCGCTAAGTAAACCTTGTGCTAGCACCAGCAGTAAGGAAGTGGTTTACAAACAAGATCATTCTATAATCATTAGTGTACAATTATTTTTTAACTAAGTTATTAATAAAATATTTAGCAAAAGTACAAATTTTAAACAAAATGAACAGTATACCAGTGAGGGTGTGTGAGGTCGGTGAATGCATAGTGTGATGGATATTCGAAGGAGGAGAGAGCAGTATTGCATTTGAAATATTTGTCGTAACAAAGAATATCTTTCAGAGAACTGTGTCAAGATTTTACGGTAGGGGGGAAAATTCTGACAACGAAGCACAGAGTTCTGTAGCTGTGTAGTTTGTAATGGAAAGGAATGACACGACGTCTGAGCGGACGGAATACGAGCGAGCGTGTCCTGCCAACATAAGCTACTGCAACAAAGTTGAATCATCAATTATTTTTCCTATGCCGTACACAACTAAGTAAATGGCAATCATTACATTTACGTGTAATGGCTGTTGCTAATTTGTAAGTTTGTNCCTATGCCGTACACAACTAAGTAAATGGCAATCATTACATTTACGTGTAATGGCTGTTGCTAATTTGTAAGTTTGTACAAACATTTTATTATAAACATACAATTTTAGCGGTTTGTCAGCTGAAAAAGTTTACTAATAGATACAACTGCTAAATACATCACGTATATGGCTTATCAATTTCTCTTTCATTCAAANGCTGAAAAAGTTTACTAATAGATACAACTGCTAAATACATCACGTATATGGCTTATCAATTTCTCTTTCATTCAAACATTTCTTTATATATAGAATTGTGATTTATATTAAAATTCAGATTTCACGACACGCATGTTTGATAGATTGGCAACATAGGCTGATACCAAGCGGCCAAGGAGTTCTGTGCGGAGTGCAGGGAAAATGCTGCAGTAATATTGGCAAAACAATTATGCTTTTACACCTGCCAACAGAGACTCGCATGAACTGAGTCACTGAACTTCAGCACCGGGTTATGTGCAGGATTCACATTTCAATTTGAGACTGGAAATGGATACAGTACATCTGTACGCAGTCACCCGATTTTGACAATATAGAAACATTTGTGAATTCCATGGGCCACATTGCAATGCAGTGTTTTGCATTATTGTAATTATAACTGTTATATGTTCATGGATGGTATGTGGACATTTACTGCAGGGTTTGTCTTCGATTTGGGTCGATACAGTGACCGTAACTATGTACTATAATTTGGAGATTATGAATATTAGTCATGATCAAGAACTGGCCATAGGAGTTGTCAAACTTCTCAAATCTAGTCATCAACCTTGCCAGTTACACTTCATGCTTTTGGAGTTCCAGTAAGCGGCATTTAGTCGAAGAATAAATCAAACATCATTTGACATAAAAACCCATTTTCTTCTTACCGCATTTATCTTGATTTAATGAAGTGATATTAGATCTTGTTTTCACTCTGTACCTAAAACAATCCTTTTCATTCCATCTTTCCAATGTGTGGTTGTGGGTGAACTATTGAGTGCACAGACTGTGCACGATATAACTGACATTTTATACCTCGTACCAACATCTTCGTGAACGTGGAGTTACAGTGTCTGTATGTATGGAATCTCTTGTGTTTTTTTGTTATGTAGAATAGCTTCTGGTGGTACAAATATGATTTAGTTTATATCATATACATAATGCAATGTTGCTTTTGTCTACAGAGTATCACTAGTATTACTAAAGAAAAGGTTTTGTGGTTGCCAAGGCAATATATTTTACGTTGGTGATGTAAAGTGCATCATCAGATAGATATATGTTGAAAAGAACAGGGTTTCAAGTGTGTATGTGATGTTAAGTTAGGAGTCCAACATGACATCTCTTGAATAATTGAAGGGTTTTGTAAAGTACGTAAGTGTATTTTCGTATTGTTATGCCATCAAGAGGTAAATGTTAGTAATCTATACTGTTTAAGTCTAGCATGTACTGCCATCATAATTGCTGCATTATGTTTTAGTAGTGTCTCGAAAGTGATGATAGTATCTTGTTACGGAGTTCACTTTCAGTGCTATGTTTTATAGCTGAACATAGTATTTTGTATTGTATCCAAATGTTAATTCATTAACAATAAGTGTGTGTGATCTTGTAATGATGCGAGTTCGTAGTGTGGTTTCTTGGCAGATTAAATCAAATTTGTATTCCTCGTAACATCTAGCCATTAATTGTCGGCATTGATACAAGTTACAATACTATTTCCTTAGCTGTTGCGGCATATTCATTTTCACTATAGTGTTTTACAAGTCCAAATCTGAGAAGTTCAGTGCAGGGCCGATACAAGTTAGAAAGTTAAACCTGTGTGCTGCATTACATCACTGTTTTGTGTTAGCAAGGGCCAGTTACAATAATCACTAACATAGCACATTTCCTTAGACACTTGCCTTTTTTCACGTTTGCATACCTTATTTTACTTGGAAAAACCTCCAGTGACGTGTAACGCTGTGTTTTTTTATTCTCTGACCTTCACATGTCTGAGAAGTGTCCCAACTTCTCGCTAAATCTTAGGTTTTTATTTCTTAAAGACTTCTCATGAAAATGTGTAAAACTGCGTATGGTGGGAATAACATTTTCTTAAACAATAAAATGGTTGTGCAATCTGTTTGAGCTCAATGTTACCACCTAGGCGAACTAGGGTCGACCCATGTGCGAAAAGTGCTGGACGATGCGATGCCACTGGTCAGTGGGTTTTCTCAGGAGTCTCCAGTTTCCTCTGCCCTTGCATTTTGGCACTGCTCCCTGTTCACCTCGCTTCACCCTCGGCGTCTCTCAAGACATCGATGTTAAGAGCTGCCCAAATCTCGTCGCTCACTCAATGTTCTTTACACCAACACCTGGAACGCCTGCTATGATTGTGCCATAACAGATGGGAAGGTATACATTGCCCCCTTCCCTGAATTTAGTAAAGTGTGCAATAATGAGACAAAATTGGCAAAAAAAATGGCTTGCTTTTACAGAAAGAGTTGATATTTTGTATACATCCTCTAATGAATTCTTTTATGTATGTATTTCCGATACTTATATACATCTACGCATCAGGGTTAAAGTCTTATCTGTCTTTTGTGCAACATAGTTTCGATTGCACCATAACCTAATTCTTAAGGGAAGCGAACATGTTTTGAGAGGAGCATCTAAAGGCATGCCCCCACCTAATATTGTACCCCGTCCTTAGTTGCAGACGTTTCGCCACTGGCATGTCGTGATAGTTAAAAGTATGAATGCTATGCTGCCATACAAACTTAACTTCGTTTTGATTAAATATTTTGATTTTTTTCTCAACTTAATTAAATATCATTTTTGCAGACAATTAGTGAAATTACAAAGCACTGCATTTTGCAGCCAGCAAGATGGTTAACTGTGTTTGTACAACCCCTGTGACATCGTAATGTAGGATGACCTCCACAGTGGCCCTAGGCAACATTCTATTAGCACGACACTTGTCTATTAAAACAGCGATGGACGTAACGCTGTGCCAGGTGTGATGTACAGATCCACGCCCTCCGCTCATATTTACATGTGGCATAGTACACAGCGAGTACATTGCTTGGCGAAAGCCAGATATTCCAAATGGCATCCAGTCTATCCATAAATTGGAATATCTTTTAGTTTTATGATGAAGCATAATTGTACATGTAACATTAAACTTTAACTTCCAATTTCAAAGGACTAAGATTATTTCTTGTAATTTCCATCAATAGAAATATCAACCATTTGGCAGGGCATTTTTCACCTTACAGGACATCGAAAATAAAATGACCACACAGTTTCACAATTTTTACTAAAATCCTTGTACAGTGAAAACTCAAACCATCAAACTCGGTGCCCCCAGAACATTTCCTGGCTTTAACAAAATTCCTATGTAAAGAATGCTCCAGTTTTGCTAAATTCAAAATTGAATTTTTACTGTATTGATCAAACAAAAATTTCTGTAACATCGCTAAAAATTGCATGCTCCGATCATTAAACAATGAAGTATTAACAAAANATCATTAAACAATGCAGTATTAACAAAAGAGTATAAGCATCAACTGTACTCTCCACGGCATACGACGTCTGTACACAGTACATTATGTACACACGCACAAGTAATGCTAATAGATAACACACATAAAATACATTTCCAACACACACTGTTTTCACTTACGTCTCAATGCTCTGTGTTTAGACCTATTTATGAAATTTATCACTTCCGAAGTAACCTGTTGTTGATTTCGTCACAATGTCGCACTAAACTCGTACTAAATAATAGCAATAGACGTATCAGACTACACATATGTATTTAGAAAGCCGAAATAAAAATAAACTGGAAATACAGTGAGATATGTATGTAAAATGTAATTGGACGTTGAGCAAACAATTGCAATGTTTACAGCCGCGGCCGTGTAACTCTAATAAATATGCCCGAGAAGTTAGAGAAGGGAAACACAAAACTAAGAGACCCTATTCACTGCACTTTATCAATCATAACATTCAAGACATTTTTATTTCTTAGCTAGTAGTAACTGCGACTGTTGTTAGTTTGCAGTATTTCCGTGCACGTGGTTTCAAAAGAGTTGTTTAAATACGGCTTTTATTATGTTTGAGTGTGAATACGGGGAAAAATTACAGTGGGTTTATTTGTGGTTTTTTTCTTACGTATAAGATCAACACTTCTTGGCTGCCTTATAACAGAGTTCTACTGTATTTTGAATGTTTTGTTTAATATTCACGTTTGCATTGTTCTATTTTAGTTAAACTTGACAAATACCTGACATTGGTCTATCAAAGTGTTTTAACATAAAGATTGAGGTTGGGGGTTTTTTTTTTTGTTGACTAATGTGTCTAGTCCACATACGTAATTTTTATGTCAGTCCCCTGAAATCGCATGCAGTCTTCCTCATGAGTAAGGGGGACTCGAGAGTAGTCCTCCCCACAAACCACCATCAAGTACAGTGGTTTTTTTTACAATGACCCACCAATATACGTAGTTGTAATCACTAGTATCATGAATTTCCATTTTTTCGTACTCCCCACCATCACCTGGCCAGTTAACGCGTGAAAACCCTGCCGTGAAGTACGAGGAGAACATTTCTAGTAACTGCATCGTTTGGATGCGAAAGACTATTCATTTGCCAGATATGTAAAAATGTACAAAAGATAATTTATTTAGTTGCTATTCAGGGCACCGTGGCCCTGCTAAAGCACAGACGCGGCAGTAGTCAATTATGTAACTCTTATTGTTAAAAGCTTGCATCATCTTTATCTTGTGTTGATTAGTTTTTACTATATTAGAGATATTGCTTGGTTGTTTCGTACAAGCACATCATAATGGAGGGAAATTTCGTTTTAGCTTATTTACACTTATTGTACTCGTAAGTTGCTTTCAGTGTCAGAATCTCGTGTAGCGATGGCCACAGCGGTTCCCTTACCTGACTATTGCTTTAACTAGAGCTGCACTGCGCTTTGCAGGACAACTTGTACCACACAGTGCGTTATACAACTCACTTTTTGTGGATTCAGAGTTTAAGAAATGAGTAAGTTATTTGTTGATGTAATGTTCATATAAGTAGTTATGTAGCTGCACTTGTACCTTATTTACATACCTAGTCAATGTATCGTAGCCATCATGTTGTGAGGATTCCATGTATAACAAACGCACTGAGTGTTTGCCAAGCCACTGGGCTGTCTATGTCAAGAGGAAAAGAAATGTGGATTTCAAAAGAGAGGGTGCATGTTTTTTTAATAAAAGTACTACTGTGCTGGTATATATGTATGTTAATGTGTATTTAATTTCTTTTGTGTCACTATACCCCCTTCGTTTTCCCCGACTGAAATGTGCAAAAATCACATTATTTATAAATTGCAGCTACAGTTTTGATTCTTCCAAGTATGACATTTCAATCTGCAGAAAATTATAAAATATGGAAATTTGTACAAAGTTGTACTTGAATTGTGGTCCTTGCAAAATGATAAATTTTACATTTGCTTGTAAAAAAACTAGAATTTTCTACAAAGTTTATAATCTAAAAGTACACATGTAAAAATGTATTACTGTATTCCTGAAGTGTCCCCCTACCCTGGAACTGTCCATAGAGGCAAGATTATACAAGTTAATTTTTTAATCTTGGTATAAAGTATGTATTAAATACACATATAGTTACATAGCATTTATGCTGATAAAAAGTGGACAGTATATGAGAATAACAAAGGTTGAAAAGTTAACTTTATTTTCAGACTGTGTAAATGTTAGCTATGTAGAGCACAGTTACCAGTATAATTTTCACAACACGGGCTTTGAGGTGTATTCAGGACTAGAATGTTAGGAATTAAATTATGCCTTATTTTGTGTGTTAGTTGCTTTTGGTGTATAACGTTAAACATGTAATCTTACCTCTGCGTACATATGGATCCACCAATCATGAAAATTGAATATTAGCTTTTAAGTTGGTTGTAATTGTTTTAGCAATCTTGTTATTTAAAAAACCATATTCTTGCCTATAAGTGTATAAAATTTTTGAAAATAATAAGTCTTGATATGTTTGTTTATAGTTTTCTTACAAGCATCGCTTGCAGGGAAGCTTGACATTTGATCCCTCTCGACCATAAAGTCTTGTACAGTGCGTACGTGCAGCCTCCACGTACGACCTCGATGCTCGAGAAGAAACTTGGTCGCCTGGTTTGTTTGATGTGAACTTGAAAAGGGCAGCGAAGCAAAAGAGGGGAATGTCAAGTTTTCCTGGAGGATCCCATTTCCATGGCGTAGAATCTGCAAAGTGAATTGCAGTTAAATTGTCTGCAAACATAAGTGAGCTGCCTGATGAAACGTTGTGCGACTGCGTGGAAAATGTGTTCGTCAGACCCGTGTGTGTGTCTAACCCAGGATTACCGCCCTAAGAGTTGTGCATTCTGTGTGATCAGTAGCCTAGCGGCCTATTCCCGCCATACCTCATAAGTGTGTTAAGTAACTGAGGAAAATAATTTCATAAGATATTCTTACTTTAACATTTGAGGCCCACTTCTTTTTTATATTATTATTTATTATATTCGTTTCACCCTCTTTGGGGTACGATGAAACAGTCATTTCTTTGAGTATTGCTCCTTCCTTTGTACCCAGTACTTCTTCATTCTTTCAGATCTTCTTCTCTCCTCATCTGAGATGATGGGTTTCGACCTTATCTTAGATTTTTCTTGGAACCTTATCCCTTCGTATTTAAATTTTATCTGTACTGTTCTATCAAGTAATGACTTTTCTGTAATTTTTAATTCTCTTAGGTCTTTTTCAATTTCTGTGAACCAATTATTATGTATTGTCAAACTTATATCGTAGATTCTTGAAGTACCTGACTAAATAGATGAGATTATGGAGAATTTAGCATATTGGTTCTTGTTGACGTTGCAAGTTTGTTGTCACTGTAATATAGTAATAGAAACAAGCTGCATGCAGCGGACTTCCTATCTGCCATTTTTCAGAGAGCTGTCAAAAATTTTCCATGCATCTGGAATTTCAGTAGATGAGGGTTCTGATACGAACATCAATAAAATACAACTTCTAACCTGAATAGACTTCATGTTGATTATAATGAGAGCTGTAAATAAAGTTTGACTAGTAAACACAATAAATAAAATGGAAGTTTANTAAATAAAGTTTGACTAGTAAACACAATAAAAAAAAACAGTACTACTGTATTAATGCCGTTTTTCAGGGGACTATCAAAAAATTTCCATACATGCAGGATTTCAGTAGATGAAGGTTCTTCCATGTACATCAATAAAATACGATTTCTGACCATTTTGAGTATGAGAGCTGTACATTATCAGTGGATAAAGTTTAGCTATTAAATTAGCATAATAAAAATGGGAACTAAAAGAAAATATTACTGTATTAGTATTATTGTAAATAAAACATTAAAACACATCAGCTCAACTCATTTAAATAAAGAACATGTAATGACGCAGTAATAATAATTATCGGGATACTGGATTAATTTTCTTTCATTTTGCGAGGCTTTGAAATATTCTATCAGGATTCAAAGTTAAAGCCGCGGTAGTTATGTTTATCGGGCATACAGTTCCCTTTTCTGAAATCTTAGCTTTTGTTCGCGTCAGCATTTGAAGATAGAAGCTTTCCAACTGCAGTAAGACAGTTTTTGTTGTAAAAGTTTGATTATATTTTTACTACTACGCAGTTGGACATGGCATAGGGGGGAGGGATTGGCACCCTGGGGCGAGGAGTGGGGGTAGGCACGGGGCGACCAATGCCCTGTGTGTCTACCGCCCGCTAGCAGTACGATGCAGGACCAGCTCTAGAGGAAGACGCATC
This sequence comes from Clitarchus hookeri, assembly GCA_002778355.1. Classification (NCBI taxonomy): domain Eukaryota; kingdom Metazoa; phylum Arthropoda; class Insecta; order Phasmatodea; family Phasmatidae; genus Clitarchus; species Clitarchus hookeri. The sequence continues at coordinate 292,856 of NQII01002246.1, read as the reverse complement.
GAGCGTGGCAAATATCGCCCACACCAGCAAGCACCAGCGACCTCTAAATCTTTTTTATCTTCAATTATTTTCGACTAACAACTTAATCCTACTAAATTATTTCCGCCGGTGTGGGAGGTCGCTAGGGTTCCAGGAGGGAACTGACCTCCCTCCTGCCTTCGTAAATTCCTCTTGCGATGCAAGCTTTGAATGACACGAACAAGAAATAAACTGCTGCGGCGCCGCTCTTAGTTTGTTCGTGACGCTGCATACTTGAAGATTGTATGTGAACTGTTTCATTTGAATGATAAATAAAAGTAAAGAGTAACATATCCAAGACTTTAATATATTTTATATTTGGCACTTTTTTTTTTTTTTTCATGTGTCTACCAATTGAGCAAACCAAGCCGTAATTTCCAGTCGCCATTCCACATTACAAACATCTCAATATACTGTATATGATTGATTGCAATCAGACACCAAATGCAAGTCAGCCTAAAACTTTCAAACAAAATGACACGGAATGCAAGTCATATTAGGAATGTACCGCGCGCACACTATCAGCTGAGAGCACGGGGAGAGATTATCGATCGGGCAGTGTGTTCACGGCAGCAACAGGAGTGGAACAATGTACCTCTCCACGTCACTAGCTTGCGCGCGTGGGAAATGTCTGTCTCTTAAAGTAATTAATTATATTTCACAGCAAAAAAAAAATAAAAAAACTCGTAATTTTTGAGACAAATGAATAAATAAGACTATTATAATTTATTTCTTTAGACTTTAATAATTCAAAACCACGTCCTCTGATTCTCCCTGTTGCCAAGTTACGCTGCACTTTGGCTCGGTACTTGCCCATTGTTAGATGGCCAAAGGTGTCGAACAGGTCCTTACATTTAATCAGTTTATTTAAAAGACGCATCTATTAAAATAAATTAATATAAATCCTCTAATATCCCCGCAGGTAGTTACTGAAAATGAACGTCATTCTTGGTAATACAAGTCGCTCGATGTTCAAAACATTTTTTAGCAACAAGTTTAGGTTAGGTAAATGCTTCTGGGCATATAACATTGAGTTAAATTAATATCATGTATTAAAATCATGTTGATTTTACGCCAGCTCCAATGAAACACCAAAATGTACGGGAAAAAAAAACTATCTTTAATCATAAAAGAAAACCTATATGCAAATAATAATAATTCCTAGTTAAAATGCATTGCGTAACATTTTCAGGCGAAACCATTTGCTTTGAAATACAAGTGATAGGTGCAACTTTGAGCAATATGGATAATCTTGATAAAATGTCTACATTCACAAGAACTCTTTGTTTGCTCT
>NQII01002246.1:247910-283646 GCA_002778355.1 Clitarchus hookeri | reverse complement strand
TCCTCCAAAACCTTAATGACTTTTAAATCCGCCAACCAAATGTCACCTAACTCGGTCCACGTCTAGTATTTAGTAAGCAGATCCAACTTTTATAATTTTCAAGCAAGTTGTTACTGATTTTTAAAATGGCAGAAAATTTACAATTTAGGCTACAATGTTATATCTTGGGGACTTGTTCAAGAGATGTAAACCAAATTATTTGCGCTGAAAGTGCATAACGTAAGCACGACTAGGGACAAAAGTTCAGTTTTCTGAATGCTTCCACTTGGGACTCAGACCGACTTAGAAACCTTGTCCACGATAGCTCGTCCGCGGTCCGCAGACCTACTTCGTCCGCTGTCCCAACGTACGTGTCCACAATTATGACGTCCGGTGCTAAGCTTTCTGATACTGGCACCAGAGTGCACTAAGTTTGGTGCCGTTCAAAGCTAAGCTTTCAGACAGTCGTACTACAATGCACGCAAATCGGCACACCAATAAATTATATGGGATTACTCAAGAATATTCAAATTTGGAACTTATTTAATTTCCTTATTTGAGTTATGCGAGCGAGTACATTTTGATTTTGCATTAATTAAATTTCATGTGGATTTTTTTTGCTCAACTCAGTACATTTTTGTGTTTTTATTTATTGAAGTTCCTTTTTTGCAGCTGTGAGATTGAAGATTATGCCTTTAAACAAATAGCGTATTTTAGGTATTCAATCTTCACACTTTGATATCAATACAGGATAAGTTACTTTTACCATTTGTGCGCAATAAAACGTAAACAAAACAAACAATTTGGGACAAATCCACAGACGAAAGTTGAAGTTCGCGAATTATCTTGGGACCAATCAGCAGCTATGCACCAATCCGCAGTTCTGCATCCACGGACCAGTTATTCTGGACAAGGCCTTGGGATACGGGAGCTTGGGACGGCATCGTTACATACACAGTCACGCGCACCAATCACAGACTAAAGATGAGTTAGAGTGACCTCGCTGGCTGCGCACAACAAGTCTCCTTGTCCCACCATTGAACCGGTTTTTCTGCCAACACGACCAGCAAAACTGTGTGGATTGGATTTGAGGTTAAGACAACAAGAGATTTGAAATGTCTTTATACTTTCTCTAATTTGTACTGCAGTTTGATTAAATGAAAGTTGGTAAAAGTATTTTATTCATATAATGTTTTTCACTTAAAAATTACCAAATTAAGATGTAAATAAACGCGATGATCACTGTTTTCTAGGTAACTTTGACAGTGGCGTTGCTTTCGGGTTGATCAATGCTAGGTACATACGCAAAACACGAATGATCGGTCCACCTCATCTTTGTACTAAGAAGCAGGTTGCGATATCGCAATTGTAGACAGGCCCTACAAGTGCTGTTAGAAATAACACTACTTGTTTATTGCTAAGTTCCTATTTTTATTATTTGTAAATTTTAATACTGAGGTTGCAAACAATTTATTTATTTAATTACCTATATCTCTTGGGTTAGATACTACTTCACCAATGCCATTTTCAATATTTATATTAGCATACACTAACCTAATATTCCATCCAGCGACCATAGGTGCATAACGCCTTCGAGCATACCGCCAAAAACCCAGAGGGCGTCGCAGGTAAGCAACATCATAGAAACATATTTATAATTTGTGTTAACATGCTGGTTGTTTGTGAACGGCGTGTGGCATAGAGGAGCGAACACGCTAGGTGCTCACAACCAATCTCAGTGTCCCAACATTGAACTGATTTTCTGTCAATACGACTAGCAAAAATAATGTGAATTTGATTGGAGGTAAGAACTCTGTTAGGTAAAGACGAGCTTTGAGATGTTTTTATACTTCTGCGAACAAATATTAAAAGCAGTTTGATTAAATTCAATTTGATACAAGCAATTTGATAACCTTGTCAGTTCAAAATTAAGACATAAACAACCACGTTCGACTTTGTTAAACATGTGAATATGACAGTTGCGTTTCTTTGGGTTAGTGCAATGTTGGGTACATGCGCAGAAGATGAATAAGCGGTCTACCTTGTCTATAGTGTAAGCTAAGCAGCCATGTTGTTTATGGTGTCAACTAATAATAAACAAGACGATTCTCGTTTGCTATAAAAGTGGTTGATACTGATCGAGAACATATGTACAAGTCTAAACAGTTATTTACAGAATGTTAGCATAGCGCTTTATTATTCTTCGGTTCTGCAGTGTAAACACATTAAAGAGATGTAAACTGATGTCAGAGTACTGGCTGTTACCATTACCAGGCGAGGCCAGCTTGTTACACAATATTAAACCCTCATTTACCGTACCCATGATCGTGGTGACATTGCACAAGAAGGGGGGGGACTGGGCTCACCACTGCAGCATGAATGGAAGTGTGAGGAATATGCCAGGGGAAAGGCAGTGGAGGTGGCAGAAAACGAACTAACAGTAGAAAAGTAAACTGCAATAGGTGGGGAACGTGGTAACTGGATTTGGTAAATGCTGATGGGGAACCTTGTAAAGGGCATGCCAGTGACAAGGATGGAAGTGGCAAAGGAATGAGAGTTCGAAAGGGGAGATAGTACAATTGATGATTTGGAAAGATAGGGAAATGACCCACAGGATTGAGAGGGCGGAGGAAAAGGTCAGGAATAAGATAGGTAAGTTTAGCTTAGCCATAAGGGTAGAGAAGTTAATGGAAGAGTTAGAAGGCATAGAGGGTGAGTTAGGCAAAATGCAAGTTTGTCAACAAAAGGAACTGCAGGAGGGGAAGCAGAGGAGAATGGAGGCAGAGACTGAGGTGGTAAAATTAAGGAGTAGGATAGAGATGCTGGAGTCAGTAGAAAGGGAAAAGGCAGTAGGGGAAACTAGGAAACAAATAAGGATAGAGGAGCAGGATATAGTAGCAAGGGATAAGACAATAGTAGACAGCAGGAAGCAAACAAGGATATATTTGCGGGAAACAGGTAGTGGTGGAAGGTAGGAAGCAGTATGTTGAGGCTTGTAGGAGTGGGATAAGCAAAGGCCAGCATGTAGGAAAAATTGACAGTTCATGGCCGGAAGGGAAAAAAGAAAGCTGTCAAAGGGAAGGAAATAAGGATGGTGCAGAAGGAGGCTGGTGGCAGGGACCAGGGAAGAGGTGAAGTAGACAAGGGGAGGCAGATGGGTGGAAGGGACACAAAACAGGAAAGCGTTGTAGGAAATGAACCAGAGGTGGTTTTCCTAGGCAGCTCGACTATATAGGGGGTGGACTTTAGAGAAATCAGGAAAGAAAATTCAAGTTGACCTAGACCACTCCTGAGTGGTTTGGCAAGGCGACTGTCATCACACCTTCGGCCCACAGTCGCTGCAACGGTGCGGCCCACTGAACACACACATAGCGTGTCCTGATGCGTATCATCATTGTTCACTTGGGAACGGGTCATGACCCGATACTGAGAGATCCAACAGAGTGTCTGTGGTGTCCCTAGAGAGATGTGTAATTAGGATAGGAATCAAGTGTTAGAATGTGTATTAAATAACATTAGAATTTATCGCCTATGGGCAAATTATCGTGAAATTCGCCCTTATGGGATTGCGAAGTAATCGCACAATAAATGCACACATAATGTATATATAATGAGGTCTAGAGTAGCAAGACTAGGGTATTGGAAGTGTTCTATAAAAATTTCCGAGTGCAATTGTGAGTCTAATAAAGCCAATTAGTGATGTGGGAAATAATTAGTCTTTCTTTCAACCTGAGTAGAGTGTCCTAAAACTTGACATACCTAAATTTCCCATGTACTCTGCTACGTACCACATAATCATGTTTTGTATTTAAATGAGTTCTCAAAAAAAACTCTGAACTCTCCCCAAGCTATGGGATGTCCATCCCAAACGTTGAAGAGCCCTGTTGTTGGTACATTTTACGTGTTTATGTAATAAGTACGGTAAACAAAGATACCTCATGGGATGGCACGAGCTCTCAGCGAGGATGCGGTTCGACCGTGCTACCCCCACCCAGGTTGAGTCCATGGGTTGGCGTGAACCACGCGTTCACGAGCTCCTTGTGCCCACTGTGATTACCGCAGTAACAACAACTACACCGGGCCGCACAAACCACATCAGGCCAAGAGTGCGTAGTGCAGGTCGACAAGAACGGAACTTGCACCTTCTCTCCGACAAGGATTACCCAACTCAAGAGACCGCCCTACTCATTTATTACTAGATGTAACTCTTTTAATAAATAGGTACGCGATTCGAAACTGTGTTTACACCAAAGCCACAGCCGTTGGGCACACTGGCAATTGGTCGTTGCATCGTAGCAACTCGTACCGCGACATACGATGTGAAGCACCACCAAGCAGAGGCGGATTATCCGTAAGGCAAACTAGGCACGTGCCTAGGGGCGCGAGGTTACAAAGGGGCGCGCAGGCACGGAATTTTTAAAGAAAAAAAATTAATAACATAAAATTAATTCTGTCAGTAAGTATGCACCTACTTACACAATATAAAATATTCTTTATTTCTATAGAGATGTAGAGCTTCCGAAACGTGCTCTGCCTTCTTGATCATTCCTACATCGCCTGATTTAATAATAGAAGTTGGTAAGATACAACTGCAATGTTACGCTTTCGTCGCGTCTATCGCGAGCACCGGATCTAGCAACGGCTCGATTGCCGATGGTGAGGGTTGGTCGCGGGGGCGGGAGAGAAGCGACCGGCGCCGAACGAGTGACACAACTTTCAGCTTTGTTGTCGTCGGTTACGCGCGCTTCTATTGTTTACATTCTCGCTGCAGTATTTGTGTGTAATTAGTCCATTACGTTTTAGTTTGTTACTTAAAGAATGAGTGAATTGAAGGAAAAACCTAGTGGTGCAGCAAATAAAAGGAAAGCTAAGGAAAAAGAAGAAAAACATCAAAATGGTATAAAGTACACGAAAAATCTCGACACATTTTTTTTTTCAAAATTAAAACGGGATGATTCGGAATCTTCTAACGCAATTCACAGTGCGTCTACTACCGACCCTATTCAATGCGAAATTCCTACTAGTTCTAAACAATCACAAGATTTGTCCGTGCCCATGCCTCCTACTCCATCAGCAGTGGAAGTTGTGAGGCAGTCGCAAAATAGGCTGGTTATCGTGGATTGCGACCCAGTCAAGTGGGATATCAATAACGAAACACAAGAATATATTGCACTGAATGGCTTTAATCAAAATATAAACGCAGATTTTTCATTAAGTAAGAGAATGTATGAAGATAAAATCTCACATTTTTGACAAAAACAATGTTTCAACGAAAGTTATTAAATAGAGAAAAACGTCCAAGGAAATGGCTTATTTACTCTCCAAGCACAGGAAAAGTTTATTGTGGACCTTTTTTATAATTCGGTGGTGGAACTAGTTTTGGAAAACAAGATATTGGTTTTAATGATTGGAAGAATGCACCGATTATATTAGAAAGCCACGGAAACTCATGTGAACACAAAACTTGTGTTTTGACCTTGAAACGTAGATTTAACTTTGTCGGTCTTGTCGATCATGAGCTCGCTGCTCAATTTCTAGAAGAGTTAACTTATTGGCGTGAAGTTTTGAAACGAGTGGTTGCGACTGTTAAGTCTTTGGCATAGTTTATGAACAGCAAGCCTTGGAGGTCTCATTAGTCAAAGAATATAAAAAGGACACAAAGAGGATACGGAAGAGAAAGCTCACAGCAGATGAATCTGCCAAAGATATTATTTCTTAATTATTTTGTCGGGAAAAGTTCAGAGTGACAGTACATCTAGTAATTATAGACAGACTTGTGGTTGAACTTCAAAACAGACGAGAAGTGTACAGCAATTTTTACAGTAAATTTTCGTTTTTAAGCAATTTGATCAATTTGAACTCTGAAGAAGTTCAAAATAAAGCAAGTATGTTAGTAACAATCTATTCTGGTGATTTAGAAAAGTGCTTTGTTGATGAATTTATCCATCTACATTCTTATTGGACAACGATAGCTCGAGACGGAGAACTGCCCCAAACAACCAACGCGATTTTACAGGTTCTAAGAAATAAAGAACTTGAAACAATTTACCCAAACATTGACATAGCCTTAAGAACGTGCGTATCGACGGCAGTTAGCAATTGCAGTGGTGAGCGGAGTTTCTCCTGTCTAAAGAGAGTGAAAAATTATCTTCGCTCAACCATGACAGATAAGAGATTAAATTCGTTAGCAATACTTAACATTGAATCAAACTTATTACTATCTTTAAACTATGACGAAGTTATTGACAATTTCGCAAGACAAAAATGTAGACGCAAAAATTTTTAGTTTAATTTTTTTTAACAATTTTTATTGAATGTGATTAGTACCAATTTTTTAAAATAAATAATTCATAACTTTAATTATTTTATTTATCTAATATTAATAAACTATTTTAAGCTTTTACATACTTAATCATAACACACCATCATCTGTCAACACACACACAGTCAGATCTGTTTCCCTGAGAGGCATCATGGATTTCCATGTTCGTTCTATCCCTCTTGCTTTCTTCACTCTCATCACATATTTCATTCACGCCTAAGGGTAAGTACACGTGTCCTGGCCTACCTAAGTATCCCTACTAATAATATCTTGGAGTGACCGAAACCGCCTCCTCTTTAATATAGCAAAGTGTCAAGTGATGTCCTCCTTCACTCATTCACATATAATAGTATAATCACCAACTACCAGCTATGCAAAGAGCCAATTCCTCGTTCTTTCGAAGTTAGAGATCTTGGGGTTGGATACGACTCACAGCTTAACTTCCTCAATCATATTCATACACTCACTGTCACATGTTTTAAATGTCTAGGGTTTGTANTCCTTCACTCATTCACATATAATAGTATAATCACCAACTACCAGCTATGCAAAGAGCCAATTCCTCGTTCTTTCGAAGTTAGAGATCTTGGGGTTGAATACGACTCACAGCTTAACTTCCTCAATCATATTCATACACTCACTGTCACATGTTTTAAATGTCTAGGGTTTGTATCACGTAATCGCAAAAAATTTACCAACATGAATGCTATAAAATTATTGCATACTTCTCTGATACGTTCGAAGATTGAGGCTAGTGCGTGTATACAGGGAAAAAAAATTGTTGCTACAACAGCAGCTGTAGTTGAGGTTACTACAAGTTGGAGTAAAGAAATGCCAACTCCAACTTGGAGTAACCTCTACCACACATGTAGTAACGCCAACTACAGTCATCAATGTTTACTACTACTAGTACTAGTTAAAATTTATAATATATGGGCGCTAGAGGGGCGCCGATGAGGTGCTTGCCTAGGGCGCTCTCGACATTTAATCCGCCTCTGCCACCAAGTGGCATCGAAGTGGCTTATAGGCCGAAGTTGAAGTGATAAGTGCCTCAGTGTCACCAGTAGTGCGCAGCATTTTTACAAACACATTAAACATACAGTCACCTCATTCACAGCTACAGTCAGGGGTGTTTTATTGTGTTAACAGTAATCGAGCATGGCATTCGACACCCCTTTGCCCAGGTGGACTCGTCAATCCTTTCAGGAGACAGCCTCCTGGCAACACTGTAACCAGTGAAATTCCAACATGTCGTAGCAAGTGAAATGCAAACACTTTTTACGAGAAAACTGAATAATGTATTCATGTTTATTTATATAAGAGCAATTATGTTTTCACAGTGGGGGATTGCCTATAAAGGCCTCCATCCTTGTAACATGTCATTTAGTGCAGTGACACGCCCCATCAATTTCACAACTTCCTCAATAATAGACAGTTGTTAATAATCTGGTGTGTCAACAATGTGTTTCATTTAATTTATACAATTTTTCACCACTGTAATCATTTCACATAGTGTTAATGTTATGTTTCAACATTCGCCGTTTTAACTTCGGTTCGCATCACTCGTGACGCAAACCAAGGTCACTCGGCCAGTTCGTCTCAGCACTCGGACTAGACCGGTGGCGTTGGTTCTCTGCTCCCCGAGCCCCTTCGGTACCACAATTAAGGCTGTAATCATTTCACTTTAATATTAACAGGAACATTTGTAATCTTGCATTATTGTACCAAGGGGAGAGCCACCTGCCCTCTCACCAGAAAGCTTAATGTTATCGCTTATCCATATAATACCACGTCTATTTCACGCCAATGTCACCGGCAGGCCATTAGTGCTGGGTCACTTTTCTTGCATTATTCACCTGTAGTCAAGTACAGTGAATAAACAACTTTACAAAGTTAACTATGTGTCCCCTAATTGTAGGGTACTACACCCTTTGTAGCATCACCCACAATTTCCTAGTGTATTTCAGGCGTACAAGGTGGCCTAAAGTCTCGTCATCAAGTATAAATAGTGCAACAGTAAGTACACGACAACATCATCAACAAACTGACGGAGAACTCCAGGACCATCGACCGAACGACCCTCATCATTAACTCCTCACTGGCCTGCCAGGCAATTCAATATTCAACCAGCCCTGGGTAATCTTGACCACATCAGGGTCTTAGGTGCTGCACGTGCGTCGCACTGCGGGGGACTTTCATACATTGTTCTGAATACTTGACTACTGTAGGTTGATGTAATTTACTGGAACTTTTACCTAGCTTTACCAACAGTCTTCCCCACGTTCGCAGCACCCTCTGTCAGCTCAATTTACAGACCTCTGAGGTTTAATTACTATTTTAAGTTTTCGTGCCATTCTTGGCCTTTTTGCACACTAACGGCCGCTGGTAGGCCTTGTGAGTCAGGTCCGCTTTAATTTGTGTTGCATATATGTAACTATTGACGTGATCGAAGTTACCCAGGGCTGATTAGTGTTGGATTGCCCGGCGCCATAACCCAGTGAAGAGTTAATGATGAGGGTAGTTCGGTCGATGGCCCAGGGGGACCTGGATATCTCTATCAGTTTGTTGATGATGCTATCACATACTTACTGCGGCACTATTTATACCTGATGACGAGACTGTAGGCCATCTTGTACGCCTGAAATACACTAGGAAATTGTGGGTGATGCTACAAAGGGTGTAGTACCCTACAATTAATGGATACATAGTTAACTTTGTAAAGTGGTTTATTCACTGTGCTTGACTACAGGTGAATAATGCAAGAAAAGTGACCCATCACTTACTGCCTGCTGGTGACCTTAGAATGAAATAAATGCGGTATTATGTTGATGCACGATTGATTTAAGCTCTCTGGTGAGAGGGTGGATGGTTCTCCCCTCGGTACAGTAATGAAGAATAAAAAATTGTTCCAGTTAATGAAGTTACTATTGCTAGTGAAGTTACTAGTGAAGTGATTACAGCCTAAATGATGGTACCAAGGGGGCTCGCGGAGCAGGGAACCAACGACGCCAGTCTGGCTGGAGTGCTGAGACGAACTGGCAGAGTGGTCTCGGTTTGTGTCACGAGTGACCAGAACCGAAGTCAAACTGCCAATAATGAAACATAACACGAGCACTCTGTGATATGATTGTAATGGTGAAAAAAGTAAGTAAATTAAATGAAACACATTGGTGACACCACTGTTTATTAACAAATGTCTGTTATGATTGAAGTTGTGAAGTTGACCGGGCGTGTCACCACACTAAATGATATGATACAATGATGGAGGCCTTAATAGGCAATCTCCCTTTTAAAAAACATAATTACTCTCATATAAATTCATGGTATATGCCATAGTACATTTCTCATAGTGTTTGAATTTATCTGACTACAGTGTTGGCAGGTGGCTGTTTCCTGAAGGGACGGACGAGTCCACCTGGGCAAAGGGGTGTCGAATGCCATGCTCGATTGCTGTTAACACAATAAAACACCCCTGGCTGTAGCTGTTAATGCAGTGACTGTGTTCAATACGTTTGTAAAAATGCTGCACACTACTGGATGACACTTATAATTTCACCTTCGGCCTACTAGCCTGTTCGATGCCACTTGGTGATGCGTTGCATCGTAGGTCGTGGTGCGAGCAGCTACGAAGCAATGCCCAATTGCCAGTGCGCCCAACGACTGTGGCTTTAGGGTAAACACCATTTAGGATCGCCTACTCATTTATTAAGAGTTATCTCTTGTAATAAATGAGTAGGGTGGTCTCTTGAGTTGCATAATCGTTGTCAACAAGAAGGTGCAAGTTCTGTTCTTGTCGATCTGCACTACCCACTCTTGGCCTGATGTAGTTGGTGCAACCCGGTGTAGTTGTTGTGTCTGCGGCAGTCAGAGTGGGCACAAGGAGGTCGTGGTTCACCTCACTGTGTACACTATCAGCAATACAATTTACTTGAGTTAACCGAAACATGCGAGTTCTCATTTAGTGTTGTATTCCGGGCCCTGGCCTTATCCAGGAAGTCATCGATGTCTCAAGGAGGCATCCTTCATTTATAAGGTAATACTGAGGCATGCTGGGTAGCCTGATTACCCCAGCTATATATTACATTTTCTTGTAAATTTGTACAGTGACACTTGCTTATCAAGTGGCGACCTCGACACACATGAAGGAGCGGCCCTGCCTCTCCTAGCACACGCCTAGTTAGGTCTTAGCTTTGCTTTTCGCGGCACACACCGAGTTCTGTGACTGGCCAGGAAACTGGTAATCTCGAGCCTAGCCCCTAGTGGGTCAGCGGCCACAGTTCACTGCAACGTTATTTAATTTAGGAACTCTGTTTTCAAACACACTAAACAAACCAGGAATTTCCGGAAATCCTTCCCCACTTCCCCACCCTCCCCCCTCGGGGCTGGAGTCGGCTGGCATTGTAATTGAGGTTACAGACGGTGATCTCGTTTACAAACTTTCTGAAGCACACTCTCAAGAGATTGCGAAAGAAAAACTTTCTTCCGAAGAAATATACAACTACAACCTACATCATCTGGCTAACACGAGACAATCCGAACTTGAGGCTGCACAAAACAATGTAAAGTTGCCCGCACCATTACAAACTCTCATTAACTGCACACTGGCGCCGAAAACACCGGCACAAACCCNTTAACTGCACACTGGCACCGAAAACACCGGCACAAACCCCAGTAATGGAAATAGAAAACATAGAAACCGAGGAACAGTTCAAAACGGTAACCCCGAGAAGGCCTAGGGATAACCAAGGCGAAATTAAACGCCCCCGCAATGCGTCGTTTGTGGCGCCTCAACCCGTACCGGCTTGAAACCGGTTTAACTCACTTCCAGAAATACCGGACGGGTATTCCCCACAATCACCTGGCCCCTCAAGCCCGCCTCCAACCCGCACACAGCCGCAGGTCGGAGCACCAATCAACCGGACAAAACAAAAATTCAGGATCGTAGTTCCTGACATGCAAAACTACAGATCAGTTGTGCAGCTGATCAGTAATCTTTCAAAAACCGGCTACATAATTTCAATCCCACGTGGCGGACAAAAAATCCACGTAATAACGTCCGACCACTCATTGTTCGAGAAGGCAAAACTGTCAATGATCAATTTCAATATACACTTTTTCACCTTCTGTGAAAAAGAAGAACGAAATCAAAAGGTGGTTTTCGACTTACCCTCAACCACAAACGCACATGATATTAAAGCTGAGCTCACCGACCGCGGCTACGACGTCAAGAACGTCACCCAGTTCTGTAAGTCAGTTCCAGACCCGACCGACCCTGAAAACCCCGCAAAAAACACACTGCAGCCGCAAAACTACTTCTGCGTGATGGCTGCACCTAATGCCCTAGTGTCAAATACTAGGCTAAACCTTACCGTGGTACACCCCCGCCTTTATCGGAAGCGTCCACAGGACATCACCAGGTGCAGCAACTGCATGGCATTCGGCCACACCCACAACTACTGTTGTATGCAGTCAGTTTGCCCGCACTGTGCCGGGCCGCACAACGTGGGTATTTGCCCTAATGTTAACAACACCTCGGTTTGCTGCAATTGCCGCGGCCCTCACCAATCAACATCCAAACTCTGCCCCAAGTTTTTGGAGGAAGTGCAGAGACGCACCACACAGGCAGAACTAATCAAATCCAGACTTCTAAGCAAGCCGAAGCCAGTCTCAGCGCCGGCTAGAGACCTGGCACAGTACCAGACATTCACAAACGCACAAAATCTGCCAAAAAGCCGATCGTACGCGCAGGCGTCGATCGGCCTTCAACAGCCAGCAGCANCGGCCACACCCACAACTACTGTTGTATGCAGTCATTTTGCCCGCACTGTGCCGGGCCGCACAACGTGGGTATTTGCCCTAATATTAACAACATCTCGGTTTGCTGCAATTGCCGCGGCCCTCACCAATCAACATCCAAACTCTGCCCCAAGTTTTTGGAGGAAGTGCAGAGACGCACCACACAGGCAGAACTAATCAAATCCAGACTTCTAAGCAAGCCGAAGCCAGTCTCAGCGCCGGCTAGAGACCTGGCACAGTACCAGACATTCACAAACGCACAAAATCTGCCAAAAAGCCGATCGTACGCGCAGGCGTCGATCGGTCTTCAACAGCCAGCAGCAGCAGGAAACAACCCCACTGCGCCCCTTGCTCAACCAGAAAAACCGCACCTCAAAATGCTCCAGGAGGGCTGGGGGAAACACTTTCGGACCTGGGATCGCTTATGCGATTCCTGGCCGAGTGTAACTTCTCTGCAATCCTGGCGCATTTCCAGCCCTACATGGCTAGATGCCAAGCTATCACAAACCCACAAGACAAAACCTTCCTGCTTCTAGAGGCACTTAGCAGCTTCCCAAATGTTAATTAATGTAATTATCCTTCATATAGTTATCCCGGATATTCCTGGCACACTTTATACAACTACACATACTCTGACGGGCGATTAATAGGAAAATAATACCAACTTTAGATGTCTTGCAGCCCGAACTTAATTAATTAATTACAGCCTTATGGACTCTAGGATCCTTAAGATCTCAGCAATATTCCTCACTTCGCAGAAAAATTTTCAAATTTTTATAGATTTTTACAAAAATAATAAGTTAACCTAAAATTGGTCATATTTTGCAAATTCAAGTTTTATTACACCTCAACTACAACATAAGGCTTCGATCCACCCAACTCGCGCCATTCCACAAAAACTTTTATTTTTCCCGATAAGATTCATAAAATCACCAGGTCTCTCGTGCATTTCACGAGAGAGAGCGACCATCTTGTGGCGACAACAGAGGCCTCGCAATAGGCGGGACCTCTCGGCCAATCACAGAGCTCCAGCTCCGTGAAACCAAAAATCACCTTATACTGTCTGCTCCTCAAGCGATTATATCAAACTTCAAAGAATAAATAGCATAAATACTTACCAATATTTATATAATACATGTTTTGAAGTAATAAAACACGCCCTCAACACAATTTTCTCGCACATAACCATCTTAAATGAGATCTTTATTGACTTCACTCATCGCTCGTCAGAGTAACTCACACACACAAGCAAAAAACGTAATATAATTCACAATTTAAATTATAAACATCATCTTCAATGTGCAAATAATGAAACCAAACTTAGACTATTTACATATTATAGAAAACACCTTCCTTTTGCATTCTAAATTACCAGCCCCCTTCAGTGGATGGTAAGGGGAATATATACATAATTAAACTTTAACCTCACCTCCTGGACCAGGCCCTCACGATGTCTCGCGATTTTAATGATAACTTCTGGACTTAGAATCAACATAACCAATTTAAACATTATTATAACCACCACTGAGTCCACTCGTGGGCTTATTGGTGGCTACTTAAAAGCCCTGAAATATTCAAAATTTTCTAATTTATTTAAATTTTAAATAAGCAACCAGCCGGGAGTTTGCTACCCCCGCCTTCCAACCACTTCCCCTTCAGGCAGGAGTGGTTGGAGAACATTACAAACCTGTCCACTGGGGTAACCCAGAGGAATTGATTACCGAAGCGGGAAACCGCGGTAACTGACAATGGATAAGGGTGGCGGAGGATGAGGGGGCTTGCCTCTTCTAACCCTCTGCCAAAATAATACATGACAACCCCAATTGGGTGGTAAAGGGCCCCTCACGGGGCCCGGACTACCCCCGCTCTGAGCTTCGGCAATGATGACTTATCGGCGGCATTGTACAGTGAGTGTGTCAGGGGATACAGCCACATGGTCGTTCGGCCCACGATCCTGAGAATTGTGACTTCGTGCTCACCGAGTGAGTTTGCGCCAATTCTATTTGAAATATGAATAATGTGTAGTATTCTGACTTTTCTTAACATAGTCGGCGGACGACGTCCGCATTACTATTCCCAACCGCTCAGATAGCGTTAGACAGGTTAACACAAGTAGCAGGAATAATTGAAATTCTTGGCCCACTCGCTGAAGCTACATATTACATCAGTGGAGACACCTATCCTACATTATTACTTGTAATTCCCATTTTCTACTGTTTAAAAACACATTTAGTAAATTACATAGAAGCCAAGAAAGATGCCTTTACATTCGCATGTAATCTAGACAGGACACTAAAACCTAGGTTGGGTCTGTATGAGTTAGATGATTAATATTGCTCAGCCATACTTTGCGATCTTCGAGTTACAAGTGCACTACTCAACACTTCACTTACTCTCTCAAAAAAAGTACAAAGCCCAGATGGATCCTAAACTGAAGTATCTGCTGTGGAAATGAAACCAAGTAGAGGATTTGGTTTGTAGTCAGCATTTTATCAGATTCCAAATGAACCGTCATAAAAAATTAATATGGTAGAGCATTATCTAAAAGAACCAAGAATATCCAGAGACAAAAATCTTTAACTGTGGTGGAAAGAAGAGGGCAAGCAAAATTTTCCTAAACTGTCTAAAGTTGCCATGAAATATCTAGGCGTTCCTGCCACAAGCGTTGCAATTGAAAGAGTATTTTAATCTTCTGGAAATGTAGTGTCAGAATGTTGTCAATCCTTGACTGCTCAACATGTGCAAGAACTAACGTTTTTGCATGACAATTTAAATAAAAGTACAAAAAATAACTACTGGGGTGTAAAAACATGAGCACAACAGTTATTATGACCAAATTTTCTGTTTTTCACACATCACTGAAATAATTTTTAGTTTCTTATTCAGTATTGTTTTGCATGTAAGTCTTTTATAATATGCAATTTTTAAACATTCCTTACTCCTGGATTAATTTTCAGTTTGGTATTTGGATTTGTTTAGCATGACAGGCAGTATGTGTACTTACATAGTAAAAAAAATATGATCAAGGTTTTTTTGTAAATCTCTGGAAAACATATCTTTTTTATCTGCTTTTTACCTAGCTTGTAAAAATGTATGAATTAATTAAATTCAAAAAAATGTATTGGTGTAAGGTGTACTTTTCAACNGGATTCTGAAATATAAAATGGGATCTACAAAGTTTTATTGCAGATTCTGATTCTATAGGGAACTGCTGTGTTTCATTTCAGATTGAATCGGGGATGGAAACTACCATGTGTGTCTTAAATATGTTGTTCGACATGTGATAGATGAGATGGCCAGAAATGAGACAACTTCTAGGAATTTTTGCTGATCACCAGACTTGATGTCACTAGATTTCCTTTTGTGGAGTCTCCTTAAAAATTAGGTGTATCTCGAAGTGCCAACGACCCGCAACAACATAATTGAACAAATCCTAAATGCTTGTGCACAATTGATCCAGACACACTTTTAGCATGGATTACTACATGCACCGAAGTTGGAGGCTTGAAGGGAACCAAGCACCTCAATGGTGAGAATTGCAGGTGCTCACCAATTACAAGCAACTCAATGGTGAGAGGCGAGGATACTCACCAATTACCAGCACCTCAATGGTGAGAGGTGCGGGTACTCACCAATTACAAGCAACTCAATGGTGAGAGGCGAGGATACTCACCAATTACCAGCACCTCAATGGTGAGAGGTGCGGGTACTCACCAATTACAAGCAACTCAATGGTGAGAGGCGAGGATACTCACCAATTACCAGCACCTCAATGGTGAGAGGTGCGGGTACTCACCAATTACAAGCAACTCAATGGTGAGAAGTGAGGATACTCACCAATTACAAGCACCTCAATGGTGAGAGGCGAGGATACTCACCAAATACAAGCACCCTGATGGTGAGAGGCAAAGGGACCCTCTGTACACATTATTTAAATCTGCATTATCCGAATCATAAAGGTTACATTTCTTAAACATTGAAGTAATATGCATTACATAGAAGAAGGAAGGGGGGGGAGGTTCCCTAGCAAAAATGAAGAAGCATAACTTTACTTCATCTCATTGCCTGTTGCACCATCTAACACAAGTAAAACAATAAGTTTAAAGGGTAATTTGCATTGTGAATTCCCTCTGGAATGAAATGATGTAACCTGAGGTAATCTAATTTTGCTCAGATTACAGCACCATCTACAATGAATAGCAAAAACTGTTTCTAGTAACTCTTTCACACATTATTGACACAGAATCCGAATCTGCAGTAAAACAAGGGGTTTCCTAGATGGGGCGATGACGAGGTATCGTTTGCCCCCTTGAAAATAGTGGGGGTTTACTTGGACACTTTTTGTCATACTATGCATCTATTTTGCATTATTCTGCAGCCTCAGGTCAAAGTGAATCACTTGGTATATATATATTGTAATGTTGGCGTTGGTGTGACTTTCACACTATAATTATTATAATTCCGCACAGTTGGGCGCCATATTGCAATAATGCGTTTTACTTGCCACGGCTTGCTCAGTGTAGAAACACGAGACTCATTTAATTGAACATTATTAATTATGAATGAAGAAGTTCCAGATTAGTTTGTTATGTACTTTGTTTATTTAACTATTTATTTAACACTCAGCACCACAGTTCACAGAAGAAGTCCAAATTGCAGAGTACGAACCTTACAGATAAATATAAAAGTACAAAAAACAGCGCCCCAGTGGTTTCCGTTTATTAATGTCTCATGAATATTAGCCCGAATAAAGAATATCTGCTGCTACCTACCTCCCACACCGGCTGAGAAATGAAATAATACAGTCTAGTGGCCGATGTGGAGGTTCACGTCACACCTGATGCGATCTACGCTATCATTGTACTACGACAACTCTCTCTGACGACTGAAGAAGACGACCGCTTCTAACGGCCCTCGCCGCAGACTGCCCCTCCTAAGAAGACGCTCCACGACTAAGAAGACCCTGTAAGGGCGACAGCTAGACGCCTATATCCTACTGCCTATCCCCCCTCTCCTGTGATAACGGCCTGGCCACGTACGCTCTCCCTCGTTATCTAACTGCTCCGTACGAACTACTCCTGCGATAAGCGCCCGGCATCCGGCATCTGCCAGCAGCGTCATCTAAAACTGCACGTGGCCCGCGCTCAACACGACGTTATCATAACTGATTGCTCCGTACGAACTAATTCTGCGCCGTCAACATTAACAAACTTCGCCGTCCACAAAAACTTGTTGACATATTAAAACTGCGCTGGGGGAACTATGACTGTTGATGTCGCCTGATCCACAGAAACTAACTAATCTACTTTATGCTGACGCTTTCAAAACTCCCAAGTTCGAAACGAAAACTGTAACCAGGACTCTTGATAAAAACGTAACCCGCGGACGTCCGCCCCTTAACCTACAAAGNGACGCTTTCAAAACTCCCAAGTTCGAAACGAAAACTGTAACCAGGACTCTTGATAAAAACGTAACCCGCGGACGTCCTCCCCTTAACCTACAAAGGCACACGTCTGTCTGATAAACACGGGAAACGAGCCACCACGGCTTTAAACTTGAAACACGATAAAAATATTACGAAGCTGTCCCAAAGCTTCACAAACACGAAAGAATTTTTACCCTCGAGTCCCGAAAAATTATGAATATTGCGTCATTACAATATATACCAGCTGAAAAATGTTAATGTAATAATTTATGTACCACATCAAAAATTTCACCAACAGGTTAAAGTTTTACAATGAAATATAAGTTGTATTCTTTCTGTGTACCTCTCAACTATTTAGCACGACACTTAATTCACGTAGTGGGATTACGATACCATCACAGTTATTTTTAAAAACACGGATATCGGCTCAAAGCCATACAAATGAAATACATTCATTTAGTGCTCTAATAACATGACTTTTAATTTTTTATGTGACATAGTTCTTCAATTTTTTGATAACATGATGACTTTCAATTTCTTATCTTCATATGATAACTTCATCAGGCTCTTAACACAAATATAGATGATGTCCTCTATAGTGCTTGCAAAATTACTCCTTGAGTATCTGGAGTGTTTCAACAAAGGTCGAGCTCTTGAAGCAGCCGCTATATAAAGGCGAGGCCTATACGTTCAAACCCAGTGAACATGTTGCTCTCACGAGATGTGGCCAGCTGTGGTTCTACTGTCCCTTGCCTCGTCTGCGAGCTTGGCTCCTCTCCAGACGGTAACTATCTACTGTAATACTTACAATAACTGTGTTGGACATGTTTTACAAAGTTCATAAAACTAATTCCTTAATGCACAGTCTACATGCTAGCTTAAGACAGTATGTCCTGATACACATTTGCACTACATTACTGAAAGTTTATAGAGAAGAACTTTGCATGTTACTTTCTTCAACAAGAATAACATTAAATCCAGTGACTACATTCCCAGACCTCATAAAATGACAAGAATGATCATATTTCATGAATAATGTACAACTGTCTGGAATTTTTTTTTTACTAACAAGTAGATTAGATGTAAAAATAAATATGTAAAATTTATTCAAACCTTACAATTTAGGAATTAGTTTTTTGAATGAGAATCCTTCAGCTAAATTTTTATAACCTGTATTGTTATGTTAGGCCCAAAACAATGTGTTGTAAAAATGATTTTTTGAGGATACATATTTATTCATTAAACACTTGAGACAATAGGCAAAATAAGCATGAAAAATTACTATGTACATTACAAAAAGCTGACATTGCAAACTCTAAATGATGTAATGCAAGTATGTTCAAACTTCCTATGAATAATATTGGTACTGGAAATAAAGACATCCTTTGTGCAGGCTGTCGAGTAATGCAAGCAATGACTGTCATAATGTTGTTTACAAATTCAAGCATTTCGTGTGTTCTCGATATAGCCTTCAAGCATCTCCACAGCAAGGAATTTTCCAGAGACAAGTACGGAGATCTTAAAGGCCAAAATCCTTGAGAATAGAAAAATATTGCGAGGACACTACACAATCTTGTTAGACCCAGCAATCACGCTGATCAATCTCAAGTTTTGCAATCAAATGTGTAATCATGTTTTGGTATTATATTTTTTTAAGTAACGTAAGAAAATAATTTGAACCAACAATTCAGTGGCATGATGTTAATCAC
Source organism: Clitarchus hookeri (assembly GCA_002778355.1). Classification (NCBI taxonomy): domain Eukaryota; kingdom Metazoa; phylum Arthropoda; class Insecta; order Phasmatodea; family Phasmatidae; genus Clitarchus; species Clitarchus hookeri. The sequence continues at coordinate 264,415 of NQII01002246.1, read as the reverse complement.
CAACACCAAACTTTCCACAGAGAATATGTGTTTGAAGTACCACACGGAGGTTTTCTGAATATTTCTCAATAAACAGCAATGTGGGGAAATAAAGTTAGTTCCTTTCAGTTATTACTTCAAATACACAGAAAGTCTGAATACATAATATGGAGACTTACTCTGTAGAATAACTTCTGGTTTTGTAGTCCCAACTAAAGGTATCCATATTTTTTATGAAGTATCAAAGTTGCCAAACATTACATTTATACTTAGTGAGTAACGCAACTGGGTTTGGCATGGTCCCTAAATGCCACTGGCAAACTGGGTGTACAGACAAGCTATATTACAAACATAGTCAGAAACGCCAGACGAGATACTTTACATAAGGTTATTCAAACTAAGTATGGTATAAAAGACTGAAAATTTCTCGACCTTTATCCCTATGCAGGCGCACGCATCATCTGGATACCACACAACTTTATAAGCGATACTATCGTTGTTGAACCAGACTCTAGCAGCTACAATAAATGACACTCATTCCCAAAATACAAAATACAAAACAGATGTGTGCATGTTCCCCAGGAAGCAAATGGCACAGTGACCGTAAAGACGGAGGATGGTCTCCTGCGAGGAGAGGTGGTCACGTCAGTTTGGAACAGAACGTACCTCAGCTTCAAGGGTGTGCCGTACGCGCAGCCACCAGTGGGAGAGCTGCGCTTCAAGGTGAGTGACATGTCGCTGCCCCATCTCCTAGTCACTCCTCTAAATAATAATTATTTCTTTCGTGAATAGAGGTTTTTGAAATAGACTACAATTTGGTTTGCCAGATTCTTACATGCCTGTTGCGGCTCCGGGAGAACTTAATCTCTTTGTTCCTCGTCTCCCCGGTAGTTTACAATACAAGTTTAAATGTTTTCTGGAACCCCGTGCACTTAGCGCCTTCTCAGCGTGCCACACTAACTAAGCCAGACTCGTGCCCCGGAGGTTTTCTAACCAAGTTACTTCCTGGCCGCCTCGTCGGGCCTTTTCTACAGTGTCTAGCCACTGGCATGCTAATAAGAGCCAGACCCGCCTAGCAGTGAATCGTGTGAAACTCAGTTACGTACAGTGAACCTTAACTGTGCGTTCTCAGTTACGTAAGACCCGTGCGATGTGTTTTGGTACACCTGGTGCGCTGCAGGCTATATTCACTTGACTGTATATTTCTGAGTGGCGATTCTTACATGCTTAATGCAAGGGCGCGTCTGGGGGCCTGAACACCTTCAACTCATCCGTACCGTGCAACATCGTGTGATAGTGCGAGAAGGAACACTGCCCCGTGTTCGTTGGCCTCGCCCTGTGAGACAAGAGTTTGTACTCACCTGAGCTTGTTACTTGGCGAGTTGATGCCCAAACCTCGTTAATTTCTTCAAAAATATTTTGTATTTGCCTTTGCATAGTCTCGACTCTGGACTATTCCAATACAGCTATCTTAATCACTGCAACCTACCACACCACTTTATCGGAAGATCTTTCTCATTATCTGATATCTTGTAATTGCACTTTTGTAATTTTCCAGGGATCTTTTCCTGTCGAACCAAACCTTGTTATCTTTATTCACAAGTAGCTGTTATCTGAACTATGGAGAAGGTAACAACTATTTATAGATAAAGATAACAATTTGTTATTTGGCAGGAAAAAACTAATAAGTTACAAAAGTAAACATTATATCACAATACAATAATCATGTTACTTAAAATAGTAAATTTCTGAGCTAACAAATTTAAATTAGAATATACAAAACTAGTGGAGTGGAGTGATTTCGGCGACTATTAACAAGGTCTCGTAAGCCGATGAGGGTGGAAGGAGGCGGAAATGGAACACTACCAGAATGCAAGTGCAGGAGGAATGGGAGATCCCCAAGAAAACCCGCTGGCCAGCACAACGTGAGATGTGTGCTTATGTAGGGCGTAGAAATAAGTTCAGACCCTGCAATACCTACTCATTGGTGTTGCAGTGATTATCATAGCTTCAGCTGTAGAGCAGTATATTTGACATTTGTTAAGTATACATAATAATCTTTATAAAAGTAATCTTCTTTTGAGCTGTAAAAACTATGCGATCTAACCAACAAACAGATTTGGTATTACCCATTTTATATCCTTTTGCATCTTTCATGCTATTATCTCTTTCCCAGAGAATATTAGTTATTAAAATTGCCCGATTAGGCTTTTTTTTATTGTAAGTTTATACGTCTTTCATAATTTTTAAAATTGGTATTAATAATTTGTACGATGTTATGCAGTTTTATCCTGCCACATACTTCTTGTTCACTACAGGGTGTAGCAACACACTGTGTTAAAATTTCTTGCATTATCAAAATGCCCAAAACAGTTAAGTGTTGTGTGCCACAGTGTAAGTACAGTCTGGGAACAGTACGACATACTTTCCCAATGTCTGAGAAAGAACAGTTTATAATATGGTTTGAAAGGATTGCAGATCCACGATTCGCTGAATTATAGGACATTGCCATGTACAAAAACTTCCTTGTTTGCGATGATCATTTCAGTGACTATTGCAAGAGTGTGGGCACGAAGAGACGGAAGAAGTTCTCACTTCCAACTCAGAATTTACCAAGTGGTGCCTTTTGTCCAATGCCAGGAAACACAGTTTTTTCAACAATTTAACATTTTTCACTGTTATAAACAAAGCGGAAGTCAGTATCTCTAAGTATCAAGCACTGGTTTGAGGCATTTATCTGACAGACTACTGAATGATGGTTTCTAGTTGCCTTACGCAACTTTATCCAAGACTCTTGGAGAACTTTTTCTGCAGCGTGCGTGGTCATGGTTTTCGTAATGTCAATCCCACTTCTACAGGATTTGTTTCTGCTTTTAAGTAACTGGTTGTGTCTAACTTCATGTCTTCACATTCATTAAGTTCCAACTGTGAAGAAGATGACACAGAACGAGGGAGCACTTGGTTTTCTGCAGGCAGACGAGATTCCTGTAGAACAGCCCCACGGAGATGTTGTGCCACCACGGAAAGAAGTTGTTTCAGAGTCAAGAGTCGCCACAGCAACATCAACCTACATAAGTGGTTTTGTAGCAAAGAAGGTATTTTCACTAACAAAAAATGGTAAAATTTTACTATAGGGGCTTTCCTGAAAATAAGAAAAAAAACTCCAGAAAGTGGTATATTTCGACTNGTTTGCAAAGATGTGCTCATGAGACACAGAAATGCCATAACATGAGTTTATACTTGCTATGCGATACTCACCAAAGACACTATGCCTCCCACATACAACCTTTGTTTCTATATGTCACCAAAGTATCACTATGATCCAAAACAAATTACCAGAGGTGTGCTATATGCCTGGTGTAGCCAAAATATTGTGTGACTCTGCCTATAATATAGATTTATCTTCCTTGTGCTGCAGCAAACACAATGTGAAATCACTTGCAGTTAAGGCAGTTGTGAAACTCATGATTTATGCTTGGATTACTAATGTTAATTGGGTAATTATTAAGTTTAGGGGCTTTTCTGTAAAAATAAAAATAATTCACAGAAAATTGTATATTTCCACTCTACTGATGATGCAGAACACGAATATACTAGGAGCATTAACGTCCAACTAATTTCGTAATATGTGCCCACCTAACCTACCAGAACCTAACCACACGATGGGTAAATCACTATTTTACATTTTTAATCTAACCTAGGATTGTTGGGTTTTACACTAACCTAGGATTTTTGGATTTTACACTAACCTAGGATTGTAGGGTTTTACACTAACCTAGGATGTTTGGGTTTTACACTAAACTACGAATGTAGGATTGTAGGGATTTAAAGGAACCGTAAAACACACCAAAAGAATGTAAATTGACTCACCTAGGTCGGGGGCTGGTATAATTCCTCGGACGTTAATAGATGTAAACAAACATATTTCGCAAGTTTTTTAAATATGTTCTACTTATTTTAACATTACTCCCTCTTGAATATGAACAAGGTAATCTGTGCAGAACCCATTAATGCAACTGCTCATTTTGCAATTTTGTTCAATTTTTTTTAAATGTGTTGTACTTATTTTAAAGCTATGCCCCTAATATATTCGTGTTCTACATGATTAGTAGAGTAGAAATATATCATAATTTTGAATTTTTTTGGTGTTTTTCAGAAAAGCCCCTAAACTTAATAATTACCCCTGATGTTTNAATTGTATATTTCCACTCTACTGATGATGCAGAACACGAATATACTAGGAGCATTAACGTCCAACTAATTTCGTAACATGTGCCCACCTAGCCCAACAGAACCTAACCCCACGATGGGTGAATCACTATTTTACATTTTTAAACTAACCTAGGCTTGTTGGATTTTACACTAACCTAGGATGTTTGGGTTTTACACTAAAGTACGAATGTAGTATTATAGTGATTTAAGGGAACCGTAAAACACACCAAAATAAGGTAAATTGACTCACCTAGGTAGGGGGCTGGTATAATTCCTCTGACGTTTTTTAAATGTGTTCTACATATTTTAACAATACGCCCTCTTGAATATGAACAAGGTAAGCTGTGCAGACCCATTAATGCAACTTTTGTTGGTCTAGGACGTTTCGTTCAGAAACGTAAACAAACTGGTTATACTGCTCATTTNCAACTTTTGTTGGTCTAGGACGTTTCGTTCAGAAACGTAAACAAACTGGTTATACTGCTCATTTCGCAATTTTGTTAAATTTTTTAAAAATGTGTTGTACTTATTTTAAAGCTACGCCCCTAGTATATTTGTGTTATACGTGATTAGTAAAGTAGAAGTATATCATAATTTTGAATTTTTTTGGTGTTTTTCAGAAAAGCCCCTAAACTTAATAATTACCCCTGATGTTTCATAAAAACCTATGTAAAGTATTTACGCGAAAATAAGATTTGTTTAAACAAATATACATACTTGCTGAACATTTAAAGCAAATGGAAAAGGCGTGAAGATGTGATGTAGCATGATGCTACAGCATTTTGAATCTTATTGGTGCACCATTGTAAGGTAATGTAAATACTTGGTAATTTATTCTTTTTTTCTCTGGACCAGTTATAAAATATTAAGAGGTAATATGTATTTTAACAAAATAGAAATGTTGACGTTGAATTGTTTTCTTGACTTCGTACCGCCCTAGGTTTATAATACAGGTGCCCTTTGGTACAGTCTGAACCATGCACCAACACAAATCATTTGCACCTCATTAGTAGTAACAATTTTTTTATGATTGATACAAATCTTAAAAATTAATAAATTAAAATAATTCATTCTATCACATTGTTAGTTTAGTTTGATATCTTTGAAGTAAATTGTTTGCATTGGAAACCCTAAAACATTAATCTTTTTACATAGTGTCAGCTAACGTATGGGAAGTTTGCATTTTCATAAATTTCCCCCTAAATTTTGAGGTGACGATGCTGAATGCGATTATTATATTTGGATGTTAGACGTTGTTGTCTTTGGCATGCTGTCGTGAATACAGCATTTATTTATTTATTTATTATATTTCTCATGTATCAAATTTAGGCTTTGTTTAAATAGTTATTCTGTGCTATATATACGTTTAACATTTTTAATTACTTAACACTCAGTAAATAATTAATAACCACTTTGAAAAATTTATAAAAACTGTTTATTTCTCAGCACTTAGATTCCTGTTGCACTCTGTTTATTGCAGTGACTCATACTTTTGGAAGTCGTGTATAGTTCACATTCAAAGGAACGCTTTTAAAAGCTACTTCCAGGTAATTGTGAGTCTTTACATCGCATGCCGAGCATAACATCCGTCGACTTAGCCTTAATGATTTACATCCATACATAGGTTATGTTGAACTGTGACAATGTAACAAAGTATGTAATTATAACAGAAATTCTTAAACTGGATGTATGCCAAGTAATGTGTACTTTCATATTTTGCAGAAACATAAGTTTTTTTTCAAGTTTGTTTAAGAAAAATTGATAATGTGTTAATTCACTTACATTTGTGTGGAATAAAGGGCTGCTAGAGCAGAATCACACCCAGTGTAAGCATAGCAAGATGAAACACACAAACCTTCTACACCAACTAACGCACTTTTTCGAAATTAATAAAAACAAATTTATGTAATTACATAAATTGTGTGAAAACGTGCAATTTCTGCTTGTGTTACTGTAGTATACTTCATATAAGTATGCATTCAGTAAAATAAAAATGAACTCTGTATAAAGTTCTATTGATATGCATTTCAATAATCAAAGTTTCAATGTTATTTTCAGATAAAATTGTATTTCACTTGAAAAAGTTAAAAATATCTAAATTTCCTTTTAAATTATAACTGGCTTGGGTCCACCGGAAGTGTGAATGGTAAATGTCCCATGTTCAAAAATTAAAATGTTCCTATTTCAAAAGTTTGTTACACATTTAAGCATTACTTCCAAATAAAGTGTGGCGACGCTAAGGTTAATCCGCAAAGTACATACGTATTAACTCTTTCCCTTGGTAATATGTGTGTATGATTTGAATTTCACACAACGATGAAGAAGTTCACGTTATGTGGGGCAGCCTTGCTATTTAAAATACATAGTTCCTACCAAGTCGCTGGGAAGAGTGACTGAAATTTATTGTAGGTATAATCAACACAATTATTACTTCATTTCTACAAACACTTGCATGGTACATCTTCCACTTAATTTGAGATGTTTGTCAGTTATTTTACTGCAGAAAACATTCAACTCACTCAGAGCGTTACACCAGATTTGTGCTCCTTTAGAATTTGCAGAAAATTCTGTCTGTGCTTTTGAAGAGCCAAGTGGTACTCCCCCGCAACATGTTTTTAAACACGTGACAAATTTGTATGTGCAATATGTCATTTGAATAATCATTCTTAACTTAATGAAATAAAAAATAATAACCTTAAAATAAGTTGTACTAACAATTCATAGCAAAAGTAAATTGACAATATTTGCAGAACACTGGACACTACAAAAACAATAATTAAAATTCAGAGCAACCTTAATACATAACTGAATACAACACAAGAAAACTATTGGAAAATACATAAAATATTACAGTATTTACTGACGTTCACTTAACCTGGACTCGGTGCAGAATAGACCAAGTAGGTAACACAAATTGTAAATCACTTTTTAAATTGTAAATTAGCATAATCAAAAATAATCCTGATGCAGCTTCCAGTTGCTGGAATATACACCAATGTAGTTTAGTATAACATTGTCTACAATTTAGCATACTGCTAAAACATATGTTATTCATTGGATTTATAGCAGACTATGATTGTAATCTGCTAGCACCCAGATAACCTGAATTGTGAAGTGTATGTTTGGTTCTTTTGTTAAATGCATTATATAGTTTTGTTTTGTAAAATGTCTATGTACGTATGCATTTATGTGAGTTTTGTTTGAATAAACAACAGTTTAACATATTCGGTTCCTGTACATCTGCAGGTTTTTTAACTTTTAGTTCAGCATTCATTGTATAGTCTTACCTGGACATCAGTAATTATGAAAATATGACCTACCATAGTTCTTATTTTGTGAATCGTATATGCCAGACAATATGTATTTGAGACTTGAAAATAAAGATGTTTGTAATATTAAGTGTGCAATTTTTATTTAGCCAGCAAGTGGTTTTACCTTTGACATCCCTCAAAGTACAATCTTTCTATTTGGGCGTTAATAATGATTACATTACTGTTTGAAGTCATCATGGTTATCAGAGATCTTGAAACTTGAATAATCATCATGGCATGCCTGCTGACAGTCTCATTTGTGGGAATCTAATTTTTTTTTTTAGTTTAATTATATTTTCATGATCAGTATAGTTTTATTTTTGTTTCTAAACTATTGATACAAAAGCCACACCACACTTTACCCATTGCTTTTAATTGGTAATGTGGAGATGAGGTGGAGAAGCAGCACCATTCTTAGCGTAGCAAGCGATGGCGGCTGTATGAAGTGCGCACAGCATTTTCATCAGTAATAGAATGGACTTAAAAGTTCTTTAATTCTATTTTACTGTAAATAGCCAAGTAATTGTAGGTAGATGTGTGCTTCATTGATGCAACATACTCGTAGGTGCTGGGATATGTTGTGTCAACATTTTTAAAACCAGAGCAATGCCTTTATATGAAAGTTTTTTTGGGTGGGTTAAATCCAAAAACCTATGTGGCATGCAAACTTTAGAGGAAGTGTACCACAATATTTTGAATGTAGCATGTTTTACAATAATTGTGTGTTTGACAACAATAATAAGTAGTGGGGTTGGTTTATTGGTTATAGTCGTGCACAAGATTGGATTACCTGAAAGCCATTGGCAAAGCAAACACAGTGTTGTCATCCTTCGTTGCTTTTTTTTTTAAAGTTGCACAGACGCTGCAGGACATTGTGTAGCACGCAGGTACAGGAAACAAAGTATTCAATATAGAAGTGGTAATGATGTACAATTGCGTAAAAATCTATGGGCAATGTTCTGCCTGTTTAAATGGAGGAAGGTAAGTTGATCATAGTTACAAGTCTCATCATTTAAAAGTATTCAAAGGGCCATTTCCCTGTACAGGATATCCTTGATAAAATGTAATGATAAGTAGCAAACTGTAACACCATCTTGAAGTTTGACTGCAATTGTGGATATACCATAAATAAGGTAGCTTCTGTACACACATTTATAGCATGGTGAACTTGTAGTTACAATAACATATCATTCAATCTTTCGTTTGTAGTTTTTTTTTCCCTTGTGTATGCCAATGTGTGGCATTGCGCGTGTTTACAACACAAACCATAAATATCACTCCTCAGAAACACTACACAAAATTTTGAAAATACTTTACACGAGTCCAATATAGGTTATGGTCGACTTTTGCAAATTGTAACTACATAATTTTTATTTATTAAATTTTTTCACTCCCAATAAGAGCAGAAGACCATATATATAGAGTTAGTCAATGACAGTTGGCGACATAATATGTACAATGAGGTGCTACCATTTGACCATAAAATAAATTGTTTGAACAACAAAGATATCTGGCGACATAAAATTTATTAATTTATAAAGTTCATATTTTAAAAATAAACATTTTGATAATTATTGCTCAATAATAAATTATTCAATTGTATAAAATACATTATATTCCACATACATTTTAAGTTTGGTATGTAATTTNTTCCACATACATTTTAAGTTTTGTATGTAATTTTTTAAATTGTGAACGATCTGTTTATTAGCATCACTATTATTATTGGTTAGTATTATTGTTAGCTTCGCGCCGTGTTGGTTTACTAGCCATAACTAAATCGAAAAGTAAAAAAATTCTAAAAAAAAGAACATTATACAAGATCGTATTTAAAAAGCCCGCGTCTCGGTAATTAGTTGGGGGAAGAACCACTGCGCGCTAGTATCGCTCCAGTAGAGTCCATAGATGTTTGCATTGAGAGTACCTTCTATATACCTATCTGTTCTATGGCGGGTGGTTCTTAACATCAAGGTCTCGAGAGACGACGAGGGTGAAGTGAGGTGAGCATGGAGCAGCACCGGAATACAAACGCGGGGGAAACGGGAGGTCCCCGAGAAAACCCGCCAAACAGCAGCATCATCTGGCTTGATTCCCATGCGTGAAAATCCGGGAACAACCCCACCGGGAATTGAACCCAGTTTGCTTAGGTGGGAGAAATTTGTTGGTGAGATTTCTGGTATCAATCTGATGGGAGTGTTACTGAAAAGGCAGTGTCGGATGTCTGGTGTTCCTGTCGTTGCAGTCTCCAAAGCCAGTGAAGCGCTGGACCGGAGTGAGGGATGCCATCGACCCAGCGCCGTACTGCATCCAACAACTGTCGGACAACACGGTCAACGCGTCCGAGGATTGTCTCTACTTGAACATCTATGTGCCACAGGTTGGTCACTAGACACATGTGTTCCCGTGTAATAACGTCCCCACATTGCTCTTTTGACAATGTTCTGTTGCGAGGGGAGAAGAAAAGAATTACAAAGGAGTGGCGTAGCACTCTACATACCAGGCTGTGCGGTGAAGAGACGTCAGAACAGGAAATTGATTTATGCAAACAGTACTGGTGAAATGGTCCTGTACAGGTATAAAATGTAAAGTCCTCAGAATGTAACGCCACATAAAATAATAACAAGCAGGTACAAATTTACTCCAAGAAGTTCATATACCTTTTGTGTCATCACTTTGAGAATGGTGCGTGGAAGTAAGGAATGTGAATGATGCAGGAGTAACATAGCCGCTATGGCAACTGAAGCAAACCATATTGACTAGAAACCTCTATGATACAAAGTTCTCACTAACACAAAGCTATCTTCTTTCCTCCTGGTGCGAGATGTGGAATTTTATGTTAACTTGTATGCTTATTAAAGAAATATGTGATAATTTGTATTACAGTGTTTATATATATAAAGTCCACTGGCAAAACATCATGCCGCAGGTAACAATGTTTTATTTTCCAATATGCTTAATCACAGTCTACATTTTAATTGTTTGGGACTTTTCTATTATCATCACAAACATATGTTAATACATACCTCATTATTACACACTAAAGAAAATTCGAGTCCCTTGTGGTTTGTATTAAAAAGGTTTCATTGTACTCGCGGGAAGTACGTAAACATGAACCTTGAAGATTTGACCACCTGAACAAGTGACACGTGCCTTGTCCAGGCTGCTGCTTCCAGCCGACCGGCCAAGGGACTGACGGTACTGGTCTGGATACATGGTGGCGCGTATGTCTACGGATCTGGGATCAAGGACCAACCCGGCAACCTGATGAACCACAGCATCATCGTGGTGTCCATCAACTACAGGCTGGGCTCTCTCTGTGAGTTCACCCACGTTTCTTACGTACACCATATCGCATATCTTATGCTTCTTGTATGTTCACATACAAATCGGGAGAAAATACATTGCACCACGTATCCTATGCATATGGTGACACACACATACGAGTAACTACTGTCATTCATTGACAACTGTGTTCATGTTTTTATTTCCTTTCACATGAACCATTGCCAACAGTCAATTGTATAGAAGACAAGGGACCCAGCGTCTCACCTTACGTTCCCTGGAATCGCTCTTTCACCACTCTCGAGATACACCTCAACACAGACAGTAATGTTTTGATTACAGATTCATTTGCATTCTGGTGTGAGGGCAGCAGATAACATGGGGTGGCCATTAGGGCAGAGCTAGGCGAAAGGTCCAAGTGTGTGGGACGCGAGATTGGAGGGATAGATTTTTTATTTTGTGTAGGATAGGAGACTAGACAAACTCAAAGTGGAGTGGATAACTACCTATTTTTGTGTGGTTCATTGTTGAGTTATGGTGGTTTCACTACATCGCATAAACTGGGAAAACTGAGCAGCCATACAGAATTTAGAGTAATAGTTTCTAGTACGGCCCCTGCAGGAAGTAAGTGTGCGAGGCACTGCTCTAAGCTGACGCACGTGCGGTGTTTATGCCAACACGAGCATGACTCGCCTGACCCTCGTTCTATAAGTAACCTACCAAGTCAGCTCCGGTGTGTTGTATGATGCCAGCTGTGGTATTTTATTACAAAACAACATTACTCGCACATTTCATATTATCACAGCTCCACACACCAAACACTTTCCTGCTACTTTTAATGTAATTACAGAAGTAAACAGAGTCACAGAAAGTTGTCCCGCATATCTTACGCATCCCATCTTCTGAATCCAACAAATGGTAATGGAGAGAGTGCAAGACACGCNATCCAACAAATGGTAATAGAGAGAGTGCAAGACACGCAGGTGCGTTAGCTGTCTGTCTACACATCCTCTGCGAGGAACTACAAATACACGCCACTAACACGTTCTGCACCACCAGGATTGCCCAGTTATTAGGTCATTAAGGCTTAAGAAAAAAGTATGGTGAGAAAATACACGCCGTCTGTACAAAATACCATGCCTGACTTGACGATTTCTTTTTGTAATGTACCTACTATCCCAGAGGACAGCCTTTGTAAGCAACCAACTTAGGTGGTGCAAAACTGTTTTTGAGGCGTGTGTAAACCAAAGTATAAAAAATGTAACACGTTAAAATTTTTAAGCCATAATTTCAATTATATATTTTTAAAGACTTTCTTTACTGTAAGTGCATGCAGTCGACATGAAAGTGTATGAAAGACCCTCTACCGATACCGTTGCCAAAACAAGGGCTGGGTACCCACTGGCCCACATTCTCAAAGAGCAACAGTTTGATAGAAGGCTGAGTCAGTAACTCCCGTCTCTTCTTCTTCGTACACATTTTACGCTGGGGAAAGCTACTGATAGGAGGAGGCTGATACTGACAACTACACTGTTTGAAAACACTAAGTTGTGTTTTATGTAAGAACTCTCAATCTAGACACTTATAAAGACTGAAGGTAAGTAGATAGGAATGTGACATTTATAAACAAGACAACAACTGTGGTTACTGCAGGTTTCCTGAGCCTGGAGCACCCTGAAGTGACCAGCAACGCAGCACTGAAGGACCAGGTGGCGGCGCTGCGCTGGGTCAAGAGGAACATTGCGCAATTCGGCGGCAACCCGGACGACGTGACCGTGTTCGGCGAGAGTGCTGGTGGGATAAGCATCGACTTTCTGCTGCTGTCGCGAACGACCGCAGGTGAAATTACTTATCATTTCTGAAACAACAAAACCTCACGGTGTTGCGATAGCAATGTTGTTTGCTAGCGAGTAGCCGTAAATATGAAAACAGGGCTCGACTAATTTGACGTAAAGATTGGGGGTTGCTAGTTTTTATCATGAAAAAATACATAAATGACAAAATTACTGCTTTTGAAGGCTTACATGTACCGATGCTTCTGTTATCAGTTATCTCTATTCTAGTTGTAATACACTTTGTTTTGTTTTCTAAGTACACCGTGATAATGACTGAGATAGGTACTGCCGTACAGATGAGCACAACTTGAGTTAAAACTACAGTACCTACTTCCATCAAGTAATTTTTTTCATCAACAAATATTCCCTTATGTTGTTGCTGACCAGAACACACAAATTGCCAACATAACTAAATCAACTAAAGAGCCCAAAATTATTTTAGATGGTAAACTGGCCTCAGTACATCTACGGTATAGGTATGTAGTTAATTTACAGTTATAGTTTTTCATGTATACATCAACAGAGCTGAGGATAAATTTCCACAGCCACATCTTCTTTCAACAGGCAGCAGAGGTATTTTACTGTCATGCTTATGTAAATAAATTTCAGTCTGTTAGCTGTATATCCTGTGCCAATTTCAGTTCCCAAACTTTATTTTTCGTCAATTTTCTCATGCTCTTTAAGCTCTAAGTCTTTTAATGTTCTTAGAATTTTATAGGTGTGGTGAGGTTTTTTGTGTACTTAAGTTGTTTACTTCGAAGTCAGTTCCGCCAGTCTCCTTAGTACTTACTTGAGGAGTAAATGCAATCAGAGAAATGTTTGAAACCAGAGAGCATATTTCAGTTAATGTCTGACAAAATCTATATTCTTGTCAGCAGTATTTTTTTAGAGGAACATTTCATTGGCAGTTGGAAAATTTAATGAAGTGTACGATAATATCTAACTAACCCTACTATGCTATTAAATGATCACTTTACAAATCTGTATAACAGACTTAATTGTATTAACACACATTTAACATACCAAGATAAGAAATTTAGATTGTAGTAATAATTCATATTTATAGGGGCCTGGGACATAAATAAACTCAAAATACCAATATGAAGTTGACTGGTTTTTGGAAGCAAAACCAGAATAACTAAATAATGGCAATCCTAGATAACAGTTTGTGCCAACTTTATAGGCAATAATTATTTTTCCGCATTGGTGCATTGATTTTGCATAACATCTTGTGCTGCAATAACATATAAAAATGTATGGCATCAGAAATATCTTGACAGAACATTACTCTGGTGAGATACTTGATCATGAAGTTAGTAAAAACAGTCCTGTAGGATTGGCCTTTCTTGACTTCCATAACATTGTAACATGTGGCAAACCTCTCGTGACAATTGGGTCATCACAGTGGTTTGTGCTGCACTGGTCTAGTGGTTTTTCATCTATGTTGGTAATGTATGAAACTGTGACCGTTACTGTTGTATAGAGGTTACACCAAGTAAACGCAATATAAGTATTACTCGTTTATTATTTGGTTGAGGAACAATTCCAAATGTTTCAGCAAAGCTCAATTGTCAAGTCAAGAGACAGATTCGAGAATGTTGTGAGGGCGAGAACTTGCGGGAAAGGGCGAGGTGCATTTGACTCTCCCCGCCCTTGGGTTGGCGGTCTCACTCTACAGCATGCACGTATATCCTACTCTCTCTCAACAATTAATTTTGTTTTTATTTACACAGACTTTTAAACCAAGTCTTACAATGCACCTCCTTCGCTACTAATCAACATAATTTCTTAAGATCTTCCCATAATCCACGTGAGGGATGATGTGCTCTTTCTCGTTTGGGAATGCAATGCATGCCGCTGTGTCGTCGAGGCTTGTTCAACATATCCGTACGTTACAGGTCTCTTCCACCGTGCCATCTCGCAGAGCGGCTCGGTGAAGGCAGTCAACTTCGCTCCGGACTACAACCGCACGCTAGAGGCATTCCGCCTGGGAGAGGCTCTCGGGTACAACGGGACGGACGTCGACGGCTTGGTGAAGTTTCTGCGGTCTGTGACTGCTGAAGACATTCTGAAGGGTCACGGTATCGTCGCAGAACAAGAGGTACGGCAACTTCACTCTCTGCATTGTGCCGGGCAACTCCGATGGAACGACTCGTTGTTTAGTTCACTAGAGTTCTGATGATTTCAGAGATTCACTTGGTGGCAACCAAGACTTCAAGCATTCATTCTCTACCACTGCTGTTGCACAAAAATATCAGGTAGTTCATCAAGAAATTATATTTTGCAATTTTTGTTCTGAGCTGGACATTCTGAGAGCAACTTACTTCCAGAAGTAATGAATGGCTATTTTATTTGCATCATAAAAGATGATAAAACTGATCACTTATCATTCTGAAAATTTTTGACAGTGGGCGTTCCATTCTTCAGAAGTAAGTGTTGCCTGCCGCAATGCTGTTGCAATTGGAAGGAAACTACACAGCCCTACACAAGACAGTTTTATCTGCTTAAGTTTACTTTCAAGTAACTTACGGATAAATTGCTTCAACTTTCCAAGCCTCCGTGACATTAGTTGAGAATGACTTATATATAGACTAGTTATTACACTCCACACCATACGAAACACATTTTCCATGGTTTCTTTTTGTCGGTAGTTGGTGTTAAACTTCACTTTCCACACAATACGTGTGCTCAGTACTGTGGCGCCAACATTTTCGCAGGATATATATACTTAGGTCAGGCCATGATTACCCATTTCCAACCAACGATCTGTCTTTCTTGATGCTAAACCGTGCATTGTTTGTATGCAGTCACAAATAAACTACTGTAAAAATTTCTTAGATTCCAAACACCACTGTTGTAAATCAACAAAATAATACTCACTGTAGTCTATTCGCAGTTTCTTCACACTTTTTAAATGAAACCTTTAAAAAAATCACCCCATGTATGACGTGTTTAGTTATTTCCTAAATATGTCAACATAAAAGTATCTTATTTTTGTTAAGTTAAATTTTTATTTATATTTCAACTATAGATTATAATATTTCATTCATAATTAATATGAATAAAAACAGTGAGAAAATAGGTGTGTTGGTAATGCCTAGTAAGAAGTATAGTCAGTTCACGACTGGAAGAGACTTTCTTGAAGCCCTGCTAAAGATCTACTTTCAAGCCCATTTCGTATCCTTCTACCAAAGGATAAACAAACATTGCCATGTGGCAGTCACATGGCAATGTTTACATGCCACTGTGTGTGTGTACATGTGTTCGTACATGCATAAAAGTAATGTATATATTAGTAATGGATATTCCACAAGTGTAAAGTTTTTAATCTTGAGAATTTCACACAAAAGAATGTGTGATGCAAGCGAAAAACATTTCATTATATAAACCCAAAATGTGAGTATTAAATATTAGATGTTTTGTGTGTGTGCCTCTGTGTCTGTCTGTCTGTCTCTCTCTCTGTGTCTCTCCCTCTCTGTGTGTCTCTCTCTCTTTTTTTTTTGACTGGGGGATTGGGTGGCGGAGAAAAACTCACTTTAATTACATATTATGGACACAATACTTTGCAATGAAATGTGTCAACATTCAAGGAGTCCATCCAACAACATTAACATGGCAACGCCAATCTCTCATAAGCCCCCGGATGGCGGTGCTGTAGAGAATTTGTGCGATTCTTGTTTAACCTAATATTTCATTTATCAGTTTTTTTATACTAATATCAGCTGTTTATTATTTGAATTTTCATAACGTATGACTTTAATTTGTGCTAACCTTCTCGTACAGATTCCTTTTGCTTTTGAAATCTGTATAAGAGATTACTCATAGTGCGTTCTAACGTGTTTAATATTTTTCAAATTTATTTCAGGTTTGCTTAAAATTTTATTTA
>NQII01002246.1:225271-242155 GCA_002778355.1 Clitarchus hookeri | reverse complement strand
GGGGGGGCAACAGCAGTTTATATTTATATGAAAGGGATAATGGTGTTTGTGGGGCAGTGGTGAAGTGACAAATTGTAGAAAACATGCAAAACCATAGAGAAAACACATGTCGCATGTCAAAACTAGCCACCACAAACTCCACATCAAATCGATTACATTATAAAAAGTAGACAGAATGCACAAGAACTCGCACTGCCCGACCGCACATCTGCGTGGGAAATTTGTTCGTCTGACTTTTGTTTGTCTATCTACAAGTATCTCCTTGCGAGTGCTTGTGCATTCCGTCTACTTTTTATCTGTAATCAGTAGCCTAGCGGCCTATTCCCGCCACATTCCGCATCAAATTGCTGAGGCATGAACCAATGACTGAACAACGTATCAACACATTCACACTGCAGAGGTGTGACCACTCACGTCCCACCAAGGTGAACTGAGTTTGATTCCTGGTGGAGTCGTCCAGATACGTGCATTTGAGCAATGTGGTGGATGTTGCCATTGGCTCATGGGCTTTCTAGGAGCACTCACTTTTCACCTGCCCTTGCATTCTGCCACTGCTCCGTCTTCACCTCATTTCACCCTCACCACTGTTCGATACCTCACAGACTAAAACCTCTCAACTTGACACAGTCTTACAGTTGCTCAAGGGCATACATATAGTCTAGTCGGAGTTTCTTCAGACTTTTTGAATCAAACCTTTGAGAAATCACACCATGTATGACATGTTTGATTGTTCCTAACATATTTCATGTATCACAAGCATTTTATTCTTCTGTTGATATAAAAGTATCTTATTTTTGGTTGAATTGAATTTTTACTTATATTTCACCTGTAAATTATAATATTTCATGTAAGTTATAAATAACATGAATAAAAACAGAGAGGAAAATAAGTATGTTGGTAAAAGCCTGGTAAGAAATAGTGCTTATGCAAAATGCTATGAACGTGAGTGTGCACCAATATGGTTCATTGTCCCCTTGGTGCATTTCCTAGACCTACTGAAGGTTTGTTTCAATGAGGCGGAGGAATACCCTGAAAGTAGAACTTCAGCAGGGCTTCAGGGAAGTTGGAAGTAACCGTGAATGGATTATACATACATACATTGTCACCATAGCCGTCATACTTTGCTCTATCACCAGCATGCATGTTGCCTGTGATGAGGGAAAGGGAACGAGTAGAGGCGGCAGATGCAGCTTTCCACCCTCTAATTAATATAATAATTTGAATACTGAATTACGTGATCAAGACATCATAAACAATGAACGTAGCTTTCCTTCTACAACTACCAGAGTTGAGATAACACAGCATTCTATTGCCTTTAAATGCCAAGTAGTGAACGTATTACATGCTGGTTAAATACAGTACGTTTGATATTTCGACACTTACAATGTAGTACGTTGAAAAATTACACCTATGCAATTGTTATTAAAATTAAATAGAGGACAAAATCAATATCCATTGACGCGTGACGGGTACATGGGATAGGAATTGCGCTGTATTCACACCCTGAGAAATAACCCCGGGAAGTCCCGCCGTATAAAGAATTTCGGGGATGAACCTCAGTGAGAACGAAATAGGGTAAGTCCCAGGAAATTAGCTGATATAAGCCCTCTTCGAAGGAAACTGGNCAGGAAATTAGCTGATATAAGCCCTCTTCGAAGGAAACTGGGTAACCCCCGGCCAAGAACAGTGCAGACGCAGCTCCCAGGAACCCCCGAGACCCTTGCCGCACCCCGCCCTTCACCCTAGTTTGAGCGAGCGAGTCGCTGACGAGACCGAAATCTTATACAAAAAACGTGCGAGTTACGCCGGGGAAGACCCTGTTTCTGTCGACAGAAATCGCTGACAGCCAATTTGAATATATCGAGAGGCAGGTTAAATTCAGGAGCAGCCAAGGTTCGTGGTCAGTCATTCAATGGTCGTCGGGCAGTTGTGATCATTCAGTTGTCGTCAGTCGCGAGCAGTCAGTCGTGGACGGAGAACGCAGTTAGGCGAGTGGCAGTAGTATCACCGGGCCGGAGTTCGGGACCGGCCCCCAGGCAGCCAGTGATAATCAGTTGTTCACAGCCAATTGTTCGGGAGCAATTATCGCCAGCCGAGACGGGAGTAAACAGTCGTGTAACGAGAACAGTGCCGAGAATTCATGTGTAAATTCCCGAGACGAGTGGTAGCCCGAGTCCGAGTGGCGCCATTCCCCGAGAGACGTAGTCAGGCGCCGAATGGCGACGTCAGTCAGTCAGTGAGTCCATAGAAACGTCACCGAGGAGAGAACCCCGAGCCACAGCCGAGAATTCATGTGTAAATTTCCGAGACAAACCCAGTAGAAGTACCGAGAACTTATGAATTCATTTCCGATAAAGTAGTGGCAGTTTCCGAGGTGGAGAAGTCGAGAGCGCGAGACGAGTCGTGGTAGACGTCGACGTAGGAGAGGGGACGCGAGGTCTCCGACGAGGAACGCCAGCCGAGGTCAAAGAGAAATCACAAGTCCCGGGAAACCAATCCCGGACTTCCGAGAAGGGAAGCCGAGCTGACCCAGCTACTTCAACCAAAGGCAAAGACGAGTGGTGAGCTTCAGCCGCGAAGCGCCACATCGAGCGAGAGGGAGAGTCCAGCGGGACGTGGTAGGGAGTCAGTCTAAGCCGAAGGAAGAAGCCAGCTGAGTACAGCACGTCAAGGAGAGCCAGTCCAAGGGCCCGAACCAGGGCCACCCAACTCACCATGCCTGAGGTACCAACGAAGACAACTCACCGAAAGCCGCAGTCGCAGATAAGTAGAGAAACGTCTCCCTTCAACAACATTCCCCGATGCATAGTATTCCGCTCACCAGCCCTTCAGGCTTACGACTAGAGGGGGTCTCAGTCTCGCCAGTATGTGTAATAACTATGTGACCTTCAGATTAATAAAATCCTGGTGTGTTAAATAACGGAGATTACGAGTATTTGTTTACCCCTAAAGCAACATCCTTAGGTGCCCTTAGTCTGCACCAATATAATTTAACTATTATGAACTACTGGCCACCCCCTGTACAACTAAGGTGGCCGAGTAGCGACACCATTACAAAAATTACTAAAAACTATACAATGAAAAACTTTGTTTTAAAGAAACTCATGACATCAGTAGCTATGAATAGGTTATATTCTTGTGTGCTGTGTGTTACATTCAGTCACAAAAAAATAATTCTGTTCACTTAATTAGATATTGCAATATTCATCAATGTGTTTTCCCTCAAGATTTATTGTAGACGATGGATGATAACTGATGTTGACTTGTGTTTCTGTGCAAAGTAATTTTAGATAACTGTAGATTTTTTTCTAAAATAAAAACTTGAATTTGTAAGGTGTATTGTAATCAACTGTGCAATCAGAATGGAGAACAGGTAGTAAAATACACCAAAATAAAATCTGGTTGAGAATAAAAGTACGATCAAAATGTTAGTCTAACCAGCTAACTGAATGATATAACATTTACTAGCTTTTAATAACTTGGTAATTAAACTTGGTCGTCACAAAAATTCTGAATTCATTGCAAACGCACGACGTAACTGCGGTGTTGTGCGACCGAGTTCAATGAACAGTAGCCAAAATGTCACACTGTTGTTTTCCAGTAACCCTAGCCTGCATGAATCTGTGAAGTGGATTCCAGCGACCAAGACAAATCACACTTACCTCCAGCTAGATGTGGAACTGTCTCTCCACCAAAATCCATTACAGGAGCGCATGACATTCTGGGACGAGTTGTACGAAACCTACGGGAAATGATTGATGCATTCTTCTGGGTATAAATTAAGTGATTGAATTGCACTTGGAAACATGCAATTCTCTAATACTGTGATTATTCAGGAATGTAATATGTAAATGGCAGCTATGTATTAAATAAAAAATTATTAAAGTAAATAAATTCTGTTAGGAAACATTTGGAGTATGTGAAACTATTGTAGCCAATACAATTTTTACATTATAACCTTTGTTTTGAAAAATGTTGTTCTATTATTTTATTTACAGTGTACAAAAAGATGCATATACAACACATTCCTCTTCCTTGATATGCCAATAGCTACAGTGATTATTATAAAGTTCTGCCAAATATAAACAACGAACATGGAGGAATATTAAATAAAATTTATGGGTGAAAAGCAAATATTCACATACTTGTCACGGATACTGATAATATAGTAACAGTGAGTGACAGATTATAAGTGAAGCGAAGAGATTTGGGCAGCTCTTAACATGGAGGTCTTGAAAGCCGATGACAGGTTACAAGATCCATGACTTTGATATCAGAGGGAAAGTAGATTTCTATATATGAATGCATAGAGAGCTTCACACATTCCACAATCTTATGACAGGTCTGAAAACTAGCATATAAGTGACCCCGTAATGGACCAGTTTAGATTGGCGAATAACTGTGATACTGCAAATATTTAAGGTAACTTTTTCTATCCACATAAAATATTTTATAACCTAATACAACACTGGATTCTCCATCTACCATTTTTTAGGTGACTGTCAAAAAATTTCTATACATCCAAGATTTCAGTAGATGAACTAACATGTTAATCAATAAAATACAATTTCTAACATTTAACTTAATGTTAAATATAATGAGAGCTGTGAATAAAGTTTAATTAATAAGAATAATAAGGATGGGAATTTTTAAAGTATAACAGTGTTAGTATAACTGTAAATAAAACATTAAAAAAAATTTCCCCCCAACTTGCCTAGATAAAGAATATAACATCACAAAGTACCGCATATATGCAAACACAGCAAGCTGACCCCAAACTTACAAAACCTATCAAAAAGAAAATAATATGAGAGAGTATGCAAGCCAAATTTTGAATGTCTCATATGCACTCAATGTGCTGAGATGTTTGATGCCTCATTGTTCGAGTGGTTCTTAAGGCTCCATGAGCCTTCGTGCTGGCGCATAACTCGCATTGTTGGACGTAGGCTTCCACGTCTCGACTTACACCATCCCATGTGTACCTCTGGTTGATTTCTCCGAGGGTTTCCTTTACTCCTGGGTGTCTCGCATGGGGATACTGGTGATAGTAGCAGATGTCTGCTCGGAGGCTGTGCGGCATCCACAACCCGTGCTCTTCTAAGCGTTTCGGGTATTTTGTGAGTAGGTTACGCACTTCGGGGTCAACCTGTTGTTGATCTGCAAAGACGGCTCGGCTGGTTTGTGCCTCAATTAGCTGTACGTAACCTTTTGTGTTATTTTCGCGGTGTAGAGCGTACTCCAGTGGGAGCATCCTTTCCCCTTTTTCCAAGTTGTTGTTCTCCTGGTGGGGGTTAGAAGCTCTCGATAGGGTGTCGGGGTAGGTCGTTCTGCTTACCCGGACAGTGTTGAATGGCAAAGTTTAACTGTTGGAGTAGTAGGGCCCAGCGGCCTAGTTTTGATTTGGTTGCGCTGGAAGTGTGCAACCAGGTTAAGGCATGATTATCTGTTCACAGAATTAAAGGCACGTCTTCCAGGTGGTAACGTAATCTCTCGAGGGCCCAGATGACTGCTAAACATTTCTGTCCGTCAGGAGGGTGCTTGCGCAGCTGATCATCCGTCAGCTTCCTTCTGGGGTTTCCTGATAAAAAGCGGCCCCACGACCTATTCCACTGGCGTCTGTCTCGAGGATTAATAGAAGGTCGAGGAGCGGCCGATAAAGCATGTTGGGCTGTGCGAACTGGTTCTTGAGTTCCTGGAAGGCATTTTCCTCCTCCGACCATTTCCAACCTTAGTCTTTGCGTAGAATGTTGTTCAGCGGTCCCATGAGTTTGGCGATGTTAGGGATAAAGTAGTGAAGCCAATTGCAGAGTCCCAAAAATTTCCGCAATTGCTCTTCGTTCCTGGGTGTGGCTGCTTCAGCTTTATCTTGGATTTGCTCGGTCTGAGCGAAGTTGCCTTCGGGAGTGACTTGGTGCCCCAAAAAGTCAATCTCAGTTTTTCCAAAGTGGCACTTTGATAGGCCATGGACTTTGAATCCTTCCAAGACAAACTGGAGGCGGCACTGGTGCTCTTTCCAGTCTCTTGAGAAGATTATGACGTGGTCTAGGTGGGCATTGCAGAACTCGCCGTTGTAGCCGGAGAGAACTGAGGCGGCCATGAGACATTGAAACGTGGCGGGGGCGTTCTTCAGGCCAAAGGGCATGACTTTGAACTGGTAGGCCTCTCCATTAGGCACGGTAAATGCAGTAACGGCCTTGACTGCAGATGCACTGGTATTTGCCAGTATCCACATTTCATGTCGAGGGTGCTCAAGATTCTGGCTTCCCCAAGCACCTTGAGCTTGTGCTCCAAGTTCAGTGATAGGGGAGCTACTGGTTTGGTAATCTGGTTCAGGTCATAGTAGTTGACGCAGAACCGTAGAGTGCCAACCTTCTTCGGTACGAGGACAAATCGAGCATTGTAGGTGGAGTCTGATGGCTCGATGATGTTCAGCTGCTGCAGTTCTTCAATTTACTGTTCGATAATCACCTTTTGCTTGGCGGAAGCTTCCCCTGGTCTGTTGTGAATTATCTGGGGACTGGTTAGGCGTATCTCGTGCAAGATTGTGGCAGTTTGGCGCGGCGTACTGCGCTGTGTGAGCACTCGTCTGTGCTCTTGGAGTATCTGGGTCAGTTGTTCCACAGCTTCCTCTTGCAGCTGGTGGTTCAACTCTTCTCCCGTGATGGGTTGTTGCTGCTCTGGTATGGCAAACTTACGCCAGGTTATCGTCCTCTTTGTAGTGCCTAGATAGATTCGACCGTGCTGGTAGTCCAGGATTGCTTGCTGCTCTGATAACCAGGGTTGTCCCAAGATAACCGCTTCTCCCAGATCTTCTACTATGTGGAACTGGGTAAGGATTGCTTCGTCGGTGAACCTGAGGGTTACGACAGCTTTCCCTCTGTCTTGTGGCGGGCCCCTCTCTGTGGTGTCTCCAGCGGGCTCGATCTCGTTCCGGCACTCACGGGGTATGACGTTCTTACGGATGAAGTTGACATTAGCTGCGGTATCGAGAGTGGCCAATACTTCAGAGGTCCTGATGAGTATGGTGATGTGTGGGGGATCTTGTAAGATGATCTTCTCCTGCATGTCGGCTACCTGCAGGGTCTCTCCTACTTTGCCGGGGCCCCGACCCTTTCGGGCTTCCCGGCCTTTCCGTTACCCTGATTGCTAGGGGTGTTCACAGTGGTTGAACGGCTTCTCCTCCTTTTTCAGTTCTGGTGCTCGGGTCGGTCCTACCTACCTGCTCAGTTGCTTCTGCCGTAGGACTAGGCAGTCTCGGTGGAAGTGTCTGGCGGAGCAATGCCATAACTTTGGAAGTATGGTAGGTGGTGCAGCAGTAGGTCCTGACGCCCGTTCACGTGCAGGGGCTTCGGTGACGACCGTCTTCCCTGTAGACGCAGGTGTAGCCTTGGTTGGTTCGGGCTTGCGGATGTCTGCTAGGTCTACCTCTCGGATTCGTGCGCACGTCACCAGTTATTCCAGTGTCACAGACTCTTGGATTGCAGAGGCGTGCATGTATTTCCAGCAGGAGTAATCAAGTGATGAGTTCAACTGTGTCAAGCTCTTCTCGTCCAGGATGAACTCTCTGAGAGATTAGGGTCTTGTACCTTATGAATAATTCGGCCTCTTCATTCTCCTGCTCTTGCCCGTAGAGCTTGTTGGTTAGTTGCGCCACAATTCGTGGTCCTGAGAAGTGTGACCAGTCGCACTGACAGTTCTTCCCAGCTGGTGACAAACTCCCCGTACTTGTTTCACCACCTTTCAGCGTCCCCTTGTAGCTGGGCCTTAAGTCTCCAGCACCCACAAAGCTTTAGGTAGTTAGGTCCTCTCAAATTCTGTCCTGCATGCTTGAAAGAACTTCTGAGGATCGTCCTGGGTCTTCCCTGAGCATTTGGGTACAGGTAAGGGGTCAAGTACTGCTGGTCGATCATGTGCCATTGGCTTGGTTCGGGGTGATACCCATTCAGGTGCTAGTCGGCACGTTGGACATTTGAAATATAGACCCTCTAGGTGTCTGGCTTTGTCTTGGCATCCAAGACAAAGGTTATGGAATGTGCGTGGACATTCATGGAGAGCTATCCGGTACACATCCTTTCCCGGACAATCTGTTGACGTGTGACAACTGTGATTGACGGGGACATCATGGTAGGGCTAGTTTTAGATGTGTCGGTTAGAGACACGGCTGGCTGTCTAGATTGACTTGTGTTTTGTTCACTGGAGCCCGGCCGATGTACCTGGGGTACGTGGTTTGGCGGCTTGATATAAAGTCTGGAGTGTGCCGAATGACCTTGCCTATTACCGGCCTGCAAACCGCAACTGGTTTACCTTTGACGGGCGTCTCCCTGGGTAGCTCCTGGCACTGCTTCAGCTGGGGTTGGCTCCTGCTGGAGTTTGTGCCCTGGCTCGAGGCAAAGGTGGTGCTGCAGCTGGTGATGCAGGTAGAGGCTCGAGGAGGGCTGCTGGCTCGGCTGAGGTGACACCATGCGTTTGCGAGACCCAGTGGTACGTTGAGTCCTTGGCGGAGGGCGACGACAACGGGATGTGGTTCTCCGGCTGTCTTGAATTGAGGCTGAAATAAGGAGGGTGAGGGAGCTGGGAGGTGAGGTCTCTCCAACTGTCAGGCAGCTTGAGCTCGTTCCCAGGGGATTATGCTCCAAAGTGCAGTTGGGGTTGGGTTAAAGCCCAAGTTAAGCTTGGAGTTGGTAGCTGCCTTTCTAATACGCAACTTGGTACCACCCCTATGGGTGTAAGTCATGTAGGTAGGTTCTACGGTCGGCCACGCAAGAGAGGAGCAGGCGACGAAGTACCCTAACTAAGTGTTGAGCCAAGCCGAGGCCGAGCCAACCAGAGTCGTACCCGAGTACTCTAACCGGCGACAGTTCGGCATGGAGGTTAGAGCGGGGGGTTTATCCCCGGGAGTCCGACAACGACATGGGTGTGGACCAAAGGGGCCAGACCTCCAGACCCAGTCTCTCACTCTTTCTGGTGACAGCTCAGCACGGTGGATGAGTGAATGGACTGGACTGACTGACTGACCACCTTGTAGATTATGACGTCACACATGGCGCGTCAGGTTATTGATACGGTAGTGTGTTTATGGCGGGCAAGACGGAGAAGGATAAGCGTCAGCAGCAGGAGGAGAGAAACTATCTGCCTTTCCACAGGCTGCTTCCTCTTCCAAACTGGTTGGCAACCAGAGGGAGGGCACGAGGCTGCTACGCTGGTTTCTGCCCACCCCGCCAGCTATGCCAGGTCACGGCTGGGCTCTACCGAGTATCACCAAGGCCACATATCTACACTTACGTTGGTGACACTGCGCGTGCATGGCAAACATCTGCCTTTTGAAGTGAATTAATAATATTAAACTTCAAAAGATGTGCTATTTTGAGACAGAGATAAATAAGGTGATTAAAATTAATTTCTTTACAATCTTCAATAACTAATTATTCAAAACCGCATCCTCTAATTTTCCTGTACACTTTCGCCAGTTACATGTCATGCGGCACTCGGGTTTGGTGATTACGCATTAGTTGTTGACAAAAGGTGTTTAATAGGTCCTTCCAGGATGTAAGATTATTTAGAAGATGTGTCTATTAAAATAAATTAATATAAATTCTCCAATCTCCCTGCAAGAAGCCACTGAAAATTAACATCACGCTTGGTAATACAAGTTGTTCAATGTTCAAACAATTGTTGGGGACATGGGAAGGTCAAATATATACTTTTGGGGGCATCATTTTATTTAGAAGATGCTGCCTATTAATTTCAATTAATATATATTTTAATTTAAAACTCATATTGGCTTTATGCCAGATACAATTAAACACAAACTTTATGGAAAACAATGTCTTTTAAAAGCAAAAGAAAACACCTTTGCAAAAAATAATTACTGGTTAAAATTCATATGCATAGCATTGTAACACCTTCAGGCAGAACTACATATTTGCTTTGCAATACTAGATTGATGATAGGTGCAGCTATTTTGGGCAGTGGATAATCTTGATAAAAATGTCTGCAGTGGAGATGGAAACATGTCGGAATGGCACAGTGCCGTAGCGGATTACCGTTGCATAATCCGTGACCTTGTTAAAAGTCAGATTCGGCGGAATACTTGACCACTCTGTGGTGTGGTGCATTTGACAGAATAACTGTGCATCATTAGGAACCCAGATCACATGATTAGTTTCATTGAATGCTTCATTTTCAAACTATTGTTGCTTGAAATCTTAAGTGGTGCGACTGAAGAGTTTTCAATTAATGCAATATTCAATAAATTATAAAAACATTATTTATATAGAAATTTAGCGAGGACCACTAAATTTTTTTTAGTGGATACTGTTTTTCAGTGCATGCACTTTTGGTACAATGAGAATCTACTGCCTAATAAAAAAAATAACAAAACTCACTGTTTTTTAATTGTATCACAAATATTTACGACATCATTATGTTTTATGACTATAAATATCATCTACTACTCTAGGAAAGGGACAAAATAAGAGGATGTGACATTCTTTTTTATCAGAAAACTCTTCAATTGCAATATTACGTTGTGGAAGTAACCAACAACTTATCAAAGAGAAAACAGTCTCCATATTATTACTAATCTTCAAGGGCATGAACCTATGATGAAGCAATAGCCTTCACAGCGGACTAGCCCGTCATCTCCACGACCGAAGAAGGCGAAGCGAGTCCCCAGCTTGACCACGTGCACGCTCATCAGCTAGTCCACTATTTGCAACACTGTGCATCGAAAATTCATCCCCAGGGGTCGGACATTAAACAGCGCGCTCGACTGCCAAGCATCGAGGCATCCGAGGGAGGACATACGGCAAAAGCATCCAGATTTGTGGCACGCGAGAAACTGGATGCTCCATTGATAGTGATGCACCCTGTCACTGAGTTCTCCTCGCACGTGAGTTTATCACTGAAGACAATGTGGTCATGCTTTAGGTCCTGTCCCACTTGCCAGACTCGACTCCTGCACAATGCTGACGGGACTGCCGAGATCCAGCGCAAGTCGCAGAAGGTGCTCGACATGCTTGCAGAGGACTTCCATGACGCATTCCACAAGTGGCAGGAACGCTGGAAGCACTGTATTGCTGTGCAACGGAACTATTTTGGAGAAGATGGTGAGTAAACGTTGATAAATAAAATACTTGTAAACAGAAGAGCTAGTCTCAAAACATTTTAATACCACGTTGTAACAAGCTCATAAAAAGGGCTTTGTTAACTCAAAATGCTATTGGCCTTTCAAGTGCTTCAAAACTCATAAAGTAATATGAAGCTGCAAACTATATAGTATGAGGCTCTCTCCACCCTCCCAACTGCTGCAGTGTTATACAGCATCAACAAGGTAAGTAAGTAACTTCACGTCCCTCGACAGAAAACAATTGCAAATTGCTTGAAGTTTATGAAGTAGAAAAAAGGTTCCTACCAGAACAAAGCAAGGGGAAGGATAATCTTTATTAAATGGGTGTTTGAAACACTATAAGAGAAAGATTGTTACAGAGGGCTTTCATTTTGTTGGTCATGCTGGCAATGTTTTGTTTGTAACAAGGGGGTGGGTGGTAGTGCACCCCTGGTGGAGGGGGAATGCGCAATTGGGCATGTCGCATCCTGTGTTCCCAATAGACACTTGAAATGGTAAGAACAGACGAGGGGGGAAAGAAGGGGTTGGAGACTGCCTAGGTGGACAGCCTGCCACAGGCGCAGGTATATGTAACGGTGCACTAGGGACCGCTTTTGCAGGCAGTTTAAATGGAGAGTATTGGTTCTCAATTGCCATGCTCACTAGAACATCACACACATATGGCAAGATGGCTGGGTTGGTAAAGTGTCAGACCCGTCGCTGGGCACAACCAAGTTTATAATGTCGTAGTCAGGTGTTTTGGAGTCTGCTACAATCATAGAGGTCACATCATATAAGGACTTTTTTGTGCATAACTGTGATGTAAACCAGTAAATTTAACTTTTCTTAAAGTGGGAAATGAGCTATGGGATTGATACACAATATAAGTTATGTACTTTTGTAGGTTGCTTAAAAACTAGCAGACATGCAATGTCATTCATTGTCTGGTATTAAATCTATCCCAATATTGCAATTGTTTTAAATAATTGTGACATCAGCATAAAACTTTATAACTGAATATACCGTTACTGTTCCACTTAACTATTGACTGATTGCATTACAACTTTCATTTTCTTATCTTTGTGTATGGGCCACTCTACAGATAAATTACTGTGCTGCTAATCATTTTATCTTTATCATGTTTACAGAATACTGTTATCTATCTTCAGAAGCAACAAATATCAGATTTTTGAGTAGTTCATACATAACAATCAGTGGACTGTACATTTACCTACCTTTGGAAAGTGTCTGGAGAAAATGTGGGCAGGATTGGTATTTCTGTCTCTTGCCTCAGCCATAAGTTCAGGACGTTTCCAACAGGTAACGAAGAAGCGGAATTCAAAATACGTATTCCTGAGTACGCTATCAACTGGACAGCATATGATCGCTGATCAGGAATATAAACTGACATTTGTTATACAGCTTTTTATGTTTTAGCCTTTTTTTGCTTAAACTTTCCTGTATGTGGCTGGTAACTTCACAACAAAGCAGAATAATAACTAAAAATATATAAAAGGACAGGAGTTCTCAGTGTAGTACTTGTCGACAGGCACACAGACACAAAGAAGGACGACACATTTTCCACGCGGTTGCGCGACCGACATTTTGCTGGCATCGCGCAACCACGTTGAAAATTTTGTGTGTGTGCGCGCCTGTCGACAAGTACTAGACTGTGAGTACTTCAATTCCTGTCCTTTTATATATACTGTATGTGGTAGCCTAGCGGCCTACTTGCAACCTTCANAATTTTGTGTGTGTGCGCGCCTGTCGACAAGTACTAGACTGTGAGTACTTCAATTCCTGTCCTTTTATATATACTGTATGTGGTAGCCTAGCGGCCTACTTGCAACCTTCACTCACATCATAATAACTAACAGTTACATCATCTGCGTATGCTTATTCTGAACAAGTGCTTCATTTTAAACCAGTCAAGAAAATTTTATTTAAAATTCAGTTAGCTCAATAAAATTACGAAAACATTATATATTGACATGTAAAACAACAAAGTGTGTATATCTAAAGACTTATATAAGAGGAAAAAATTTTAACAGGTAAAAAAACCAAAAAGTAGCTGTGAATTTATTTACATTTAAAATCAATTTTCTCAAAAAAAAAAAAAAAAAAAAAATATATATATATATATTGCAAGTTGATAAGACACCTGCACAGAGGTCTGTTGTAAGATGATTTATTATCTGATAAACAAATTAGTTACAACATAATTAGAACTGTATCACTCTCTTACACATCACAACCTCTGTAAGTGGGTACATGTCTGACAACCTTACTTCACCAAATGTCCTTTTAAATGATGATACAACAAGGGTAATTAAATAACTACAATATTAATATTGATATTTAATTTACAAAAATAGGTATTACAGTTTACAATCCAACTTTGAAATCACAAATAGTCCCATGAAATAAAAATACTTCATAATTTAACTTTGTTACATCTTGTAAGTTTCACACTTACAACCAAAATTGTAATCAACCTACTTTTCAAATGAAAGATAGGCTTACGAGATTACTTTCTTGTCTGTGTATGGGCACAAACCCTAAAAATTTTTGAACGCGAGAATCAAATTTCACCAAACTCGGTACGCATGTATTACATAGTAAGCACATACAACTTTTATAGTTCACAACAAAACCGAAAGCTTATTTTCGAAATGGGGGCCATTTTAAACTTTTAGGGTGCTACGTTATAGCCCGAGAACCATTTAAATGATTCAAACCAAATTTTGTGTGTTGATGGTGCATCGAGCAAGCATTGAACTTAGAGAAAAATATTGTTGTTGGTCTGTCATTTTGTAAGATGGTGAAACATTAAAAACTAATGCTTTTACGTTATATCTCAAAAACTACAAAACCGATTCTCACCAAATTCGGCACGTACAAAATACTATGGTAGGAGCAAAGTGCAAAAGCCATTTTCCCCCAGTTTACACAAATTTCTAGGACGTTGTATTTTTTGTTTCAATAAAGGCATACGTTATTCTTTTCTTGATTACTCTCGGCTACACTTCACTAGCAGTTGCTATTACAGGTGCAATGCCTTGTCTATGGTTTTCAATATCCNCTTGATTACTCTCGGCTACACTTCACTAGCAGTTGCTATTACAGGTGCAATGCCTTGTCTATGGTTTTCAATATCCCCGTAATTCTCCTGGCTCCATGACCTAAAAACATTTACTAACATATGTTTTCTCTGGCTGGAAATTCCTCTTCTACTTCCTTTAATACAGAACATTTCTCAGTATCAATGGGCACAGACTCCAAGGACCCCTACAGCTACGGCTGGACGGGAATCAAACAGTTTGCTCTCCGTGTTCTACTCAAGTAGTCCCATCATGTGGTCTGTTCAAACTGCCATCAAGGATGTGTGTGTTCTTCAGGGAGATGATGGCACGGTGACCGTAAAGACAGAGGATGGTCTCCTACGAGGGCAGGTAGCCACATCCGCCTGGAGCAGGACGTACCTCAGCTTCCAGAGTGTGCCATACGCGCAGCCACCAGTGGGAGAGCTGCGCTTCAAGGTGAGTGACATGTTGCTCTGCAAAATACATATGCTGCCTCTTTTGCTAGTAATTTCCTATCTACACAGTTAAATTTTTTGCAAATAAAAATGTATTTGAAATTGACTACAATATTGTTACTCGCCGCCCGCTATCATGTCGCTACTCTGTTCTTCTCTTCCGCTCGCTCGTGCAGGGCAGGTCAAAGGAGGTAAGTGCGTAACAATATGATTTGCCAGGTTATCACGCTTGAAACCATTTAAAAACTGTTACTGTACAATGAGTAAATTTGCAGTTTTGAAGTTTGATTTTGGTGAAAAAAAGTGAGTTTAAGGCCAACAGAGTGCACTTAGCGCAAAAGAAGAGGGCGATTATGTTTTTGTTGCAGTAATAACATTGTTAATTATACTGCTTTTCAAGACGGCAGAGATGATACCCAGGGCTGGTACCGACACTGGAACTTGTGCCTAGTCCCTGGTTATTTCATCGCAGGCATGTGGTATATGCATTTTAACTACATTTTGCAACATTATGTCTACTTTCAATGCATTTTTGGCAGTTTTTTTACAGTAAATTAACATAATTTATTACTTGCAGTTAACTGTAAATTCATCATGCAGAACATTAAGATTTGTGGTTTCTACACTTTTTATTTATACATTCAACGAAATGTATATCCTTTTGCCTACACATCCCTTTGATGCAGTTTTGGTTGTCTTTGCTGACCATTTTAAACTTGACGCGTGACGCTTATTTGAGATAGATATAAACACAACTTTGCATCATCACGTTACCCCAGGCAGGGTTTGAACCCCGAAACGACATGCTACGAGAGCCTACAAGTACGCCCCTAGTTGCGGGGGCAACCACGTACACATCAGCCAAGATCGCTCACCCTTATGTCAGACGTGACGCCACCCCCTCACATGTGATTGAGGCTAGCCAAGCAGCCGAGTAAAGCGCCTAAGCTCGCGCAACCAAGAAAATTCAGCATTACAGAAGCGCATAGTTCAGCCACGGGCCGAGGGATCGCGCTGGGGAGCAAAACTCCGCCCAGTAGGAGGAGCTTGCCGCCCGCACCGCACCCCAGACGAGCCCATGGGCAGGTAGAATATATGGCCGTGCACCGCCGAGGAACGTCACTTGTTCTTCAGTTGTACTTCTGAGTTCATATCTAGCAGCTCGCTCCACCACCTTATGTACTGGGGCTCTCTGCAGACCCCAACGTCTTTGTGACCTACCAGAAGCTCTTCAAGACCTGCACCAGCAACCCACCCGAAGAAGTCTTGGAACCCCTTGTACAGCCTACCCTTCTGGTAACGGCAACCACACTACCCTTGTGGCAGTGGCCCTCGAAGTCCCTTCTGGACAACGACATTGAGATAGTTAGGGACAGTTGTTATTGTAGCTACCTAGCCGCATCTGCTCTTGTTCAGGTTAGACCCAGGTCCCCATAACCTGGTTTACATAGTTTACTTCCGTTCAGTTTCTCATTAGTTAGGAGGTGGTAAGAACCAACGTGTCTATTACTC
Organism: Clitarchus hookeri; assembly: GCA_002778355.1. Classification (NCBI taxonomy): domain Eukaryota; kingdom Metazoa; phylum Arthropoda; class Insecta; order Phasmatodea; family Phasmatidae; genus Clitarchus; species Clitarchus hookeri. The sequence continues at coordinate 225,998 of NQII01002246.1, read as the reverse complement.
ATGGATTAAACACGTTTTCTCTCAAACCTCTGAGTGCTAATTCTAGCGTGACTGTGATTTTATCCTCTGTAGATGTCAGTCCACCAGGGTAAAGCAGGAGGCCACCTCTTTGACAATCCAATTACAGAACCTAGCGAAGGACTGCGGGCTCCCTTAACCAGGCGCACGTATGTCGTAAAACACACCCAGTCGATGACCACCCGTACTGTGCACCTGGTGCACAGTAAGGCAGAGCCACAACCACTAGCAACACAATCCAAGGGCTGTCAGTCAGCTAGTCCAGCCGATTCACTACATCCACTGCGCTGAACTTATGCCGGAAGNTACATCCACTGCGCTGAACTTATGCCGGAAGGAGTGAAAGACTGGTTCTAGAAGACTGCCCACCTTTTGACATACACCCAATGTCGTTGTTGGACTTCCGGGGTAAATCCACCACTCCAACCACCGCGCTGAATTATCGCCAGTTGGAGTAATCGGGTACGACTCTGGTTGGCTCGGTCTCGGCTTGGTTTTACACCTAGCTAGGGAACATCATCGCCTGCTCTCCTCTCGTGAGGCCGATATTTGTACCTACCTGTGTGCCGTACACCCAAAGGAGTGGTACGAAGCGGCAGGAAAGGAAGGCAGCTATGGCCTCCAACATCAAAGGGAGCTGTAACCCAGCCCCAACTGCTGTTTGCAGCATAACCCCCCCGAGAATGAGCTCAAGCCGCCTGGCAGCTGG
>NQII01002246.1:168620-225211 GCA_002778355.1 Clitarchus hookeri | reverse complement strand
TCCCACTCCTTATTTCAGCCTCCAATCAAGACCGCCGCCCGACCACACCTGATCGTCACCGACTTCCGTCAGGAACGGCCCGTTCCACTAGGGATTGCGAATCCCTGGTTCCAGTGTCGCTGGACCAGCAGCCCTCCCTGTGATCACCACAGACCACCGTCGTCCCAGGTCGGGGCACTTGTTCCAGTCAACTCCAGCAGCAACAGCTGGGTCAGCAGCCACCCCGGGCCACCTCCAGCACAGGTACACCAGTGGCTGTGTGCCACCCAGTACGCAGGACCACTAAGCCCACATTTGGTTTACACCGTGCCGTCAAGCCACGTGTCCTGTATTATACACCATCTGGGGTCCGGTCAGCCTTTAAGAAGGTCAGCCAGTTGAATCTCCCGTGTCTCGACACGTCAAAACCTTTCCTGACCATGACATCGCCGCCAGCCAACCGACGTCACGCGTAAAATTATTGAGCTAGGCCGAGGCATAAAGACGTGGTAGTGAAGTGGTTAGTTAAGTGAGAGAAACATCTTGCAACTGACAGTAAATTTTAAATNCGAGGCATAAAGACGTGGTAGTGAAGTGGTTAGTTAAGTGAGAGAAACATCTTGCAACTGACAGTAAATTTTAAATGACACACGTAAAGACTTTTAAGTTGATTTGTTACCAACTGAGGCAGTAAGCTAAAGTACACTCATAATTTTCTGGAGTTTGGAGACATGCTGCTTTTATTTCCATTGGTTTTAACCATGAGTTTTACTATATTTTCTATGCATTGCACCAACACCATTTTGATTTTATTGTAAATAANCGAGGCATAAAGACGTGGTAGTGAAGTGGTTAGTTAAGTGAGAGAAACATCTTGCAACTGACAGTAAATTTTAAATTACACACGTAAAGACTTTTAAGTTGATTTGTTACCAACTGAGGCAGTAAGCTAAAGTACACTCATAATTTTCTGGAGTTTGGAGACATGCTGCTTTTATTTTCATTGGTTTTAACCATGAGTTTTACTATATTTTCTATGCATTGCACCAACACCATTTTGATTTTATTGTAAATAANTCATTGGTTTTAACCATGAGTTTTACTATATTTTCTATGCATTGCACCAACACCATTTTGATTTTATTGTAAATAAATGCTCTACCATTGTCATTACTCATCTACTAGTGTTGATATTAAAGAGTTTTCTATGTTTTATTTCAGTGTGTGTCACGTCCTGTTTTGTGTATGATTCTTCATACCATACGCTGCCTACAGCTTACTACAGAGTGCTACACAAGTTTGTTTATTATCTCTACTATTATTTGTATTATTTTCTCAGCAAAACCGCTTCTTTTCTGCCACCACTTACTTTTTTCTCAATGACATGTAGTAAAAGAATATTAATAATGGAGGGGCCGAGTTGGGCGAGTAAAAGGGGAAGATTAATTTAGAAGATGACGTCATTTGCTGGAAGTAATACATTTCCATATTTCAATTTTGAGGTGTCAGTAAGTAGTCGAGAACAACTTGGTCACTGTAGCCAACTGGTACCAACTATAACACGAGAGAGTATTGTGCGTATGTTAAGTCAGTGTACGTTTGACAACACCTTTGCCCAGTGGAGTAATCATTGAATGGCAACAGTTTGTGTGTCTGCACACATACTTTACATGAAAGTGGTTCTGATAGCATTCAAACCACAGCCTATTCAAATGTAACAACCAAGGGATTGTCCACTTTTAAGTCACTTCTAAAATCGTGTTTGACGTTTCACAAGAATGGAGTGCATCAGCTACACGCTCCTCACTCAAAACACTCCTTGACCATTCTGGACATACTTCTCGACAGACTGCTAGGGCCACAATGAATCTCCATAATGTATACATCAATATTACTGATATAACTAATCTGTACACTCCAATAAACTGTCATAATCATAGAAAACACCATTGTACTGACAAAACCACCTTTACACTCCAGTCACTTACTATAGTATTTTAGATTGATATCATAATGCCTGAGGGGGATGTCCTTACAAAATGATGTAATGTGTGTGTTGGTGGAGGTGCGGTGATGGGGGNAAAATTGACACACACTGACAATTATGTCTAAGATCTTAAAATATTATTGATTTATTACTCTGTTTTCCTCACAGGAGCAAGAACTGTGCATCATCTATAAGTGTGGATTACAAGAATTTGGTTGGCTACACAGCTTTGTGTGTTCCGAGTTAATATTTCTTGGTTACTTTAAGAGTTACTGCTTATGTAGTTCATTTTGCTGGCTACTGTTAAAGTCATTTAAATTGTATTATGTTTGACTTAATTTTAAAATGAGAATGAAAATAATACTGTTTCTTTGTCACATTTCTCGTTATCGTAAGTGCTAGGGAGATTGTAAGTTTCACATTTTCAATAAGTTTATAGCATAGTTAGAGACTAATGTCCGTTACAGTCCCCGCAGCCGGCGAGGCCCTGGGCTGGAGTGAGGGACGCCCTCGAGCAGGGGACCTATTGCATCCAAGACGACCTGAACCACACGTCTGCGAGTATGTCGGAGGACTGTCTCTACCTGAACGTCTACATCCCACAGGTCTGTCACTCCCAGTTTTCCCACTTACACTGTAATAATGAAAACCTTTTAATGGCAGAAGGTTTCCACAACGTGATTTGATTAACTTGGGAACGTTGAAATAAAGCTATAAAAGATACAACGAGCTACTATGAGATATCGTTATGGAAGACCGGTTTTTAGTGAAATTTGGCTATGTTCTTGGCCACAGATAAAATGTTAAGTATTCCAAACAGTAATACAGGTTCGGTGTACACTGTGAAGGAATGAAAAGTCTCACGCACACATAAATGTGCACACTTCAAAACCTAAATGAGGAAGGCATGATTAATAATTTAATAAAATAAATCCACGACATAGGACCAACTCTTGTTAACACCCTGCTACATGGGTCTCAGTCGCCAGCAAGATTGTTCAGTTCTCAGGATCCAGAAGCATTTTTAAGGTGCGTATTAGGAAATAATCTACAGAGGAAGAAATGTTGGCTCTTCAAATCCCCCATAGCAGCGCGTTCTGTTGATGACCTGTTTACGACTTTTCTTATCCTATACGTGACTTAACAGATGATTATAGATGTTCAGCTTTTACTCAGTTTTGTCTGTGGAATTTTTTTGCTGCATGTTCCAAATTTTTGAACATGATATTTCCATTTTTTATGAATATGCATTGCCACACAGTTCAAACTCTGTATGCATAAAATACGCGCTGAAATATATTTCCTTGTATTTGGAAGTGAAAATACAAGGTGCGTAAGACACGTGAGGGCATAAGAAAGGTGGGAAACATGATGATCACAATGAAATCACTTTTCTGTTCATGAAATATTTATGTTCTACGCTCCTGCATTTCAGGAAACAGGTTACAGTACTGATGGACGGGTTTTATGGGAAGCTACTGTTATTCGTAGGAAACTGTGTTTGTGTTTTAATTTTTTTTTATTACAAGCACATTGCCAAACAGTATGGAAGATTAATAAAGGCCCTTGTGTAATGCAGATCAGATAGTACGTATGATAGGCGCCACCACAAATATTATTCATAGACAGAAAATGTGATAAGATGAGATAAAGATATACCCTCAATACGAAAACCAATTGCATTGTAAAACTATCGTTACTTCACCTCTGAACATGCATTTACACTATGAAGACCACTGCTAAATACTGAGGTAATCAGAGGCAGATAAGATTTCTAAGTATTGAACTTATTTAAGGCTACTGCATTTAAATCAGTCTTAGTGCTTTTAATTAATTATCTTTTATTATTACATTTATATTATGCCTCAGCCAGTTAGCGAAAAACATAAGATTGCATCTCAAGGTACACGCAGGCGTACACGAGCTGTGCTGTCAAACTACTGTCTCAGCGCAACAGCGATCTTACTTGATTAAAATTTAGCTGCCATCTAAATCATTAACATAAACAAAAACACAAATACAGAAACCAAATTTTGTGAAAATAAATTAGACAACAAAATATGTGTGTTATGCATTCATGTGTTACACCTCACATTCCTGGAATGACTTTTTCGCCACCCTCAGCCACCATCTACTCTCCTCTATAGACCAGTTCCTGCCTCTGCATTCTCCAACCGAGAGACACCATAATGTTTCACTTTTATGCTTTGTCGTAAAAGGTGGACGGGGCAAATGAAGTAGCACAAGTCCGTAGGGAGGATTTGGGAGATAGAGGGAACACTTACTGATTCAAATTTGTTTGTGTTTGAGTGTAAGAGCAGGGGGATGAGGATAAATGGCCATCAGGGTGGGATTGGGAACAGGTCTGGGTAAATTGTAATGGGGGGGGGGGGATTAGAATTTTTTATTCTGTGTAGGAGAGGAGACTAGAAAAGCTCAGAGTGGGGTAGGTATTTATTTTGGTGTGGTTTGTTGTAAAGTTATAGTTTCTTTTATAGTGGTTCACTGTGCTGCATGAAATGAGAAAGTTGGACAGCTTACAGCAGATTTTAAATTAAATGAGTCCGGCTTCGCAGAGAAAAATGCTAATCATGTGGCGGCCCATCAGTTTATTGCCGGTGAAGGTCATTCACATTGCTGGCATAAACAGAAAGATGGCAGATGAACTTACAAATTTCAAACAAAATGTGTGTGCTTTTCGTGACCTGAAACACAGCATTTAACTATTTATAGTATTGTTTATACAGAAGGTGAGTGTGCCAGATCACTGCTCTGAGCTGACACACGCGTGACGTCCATACTGTTTTTACAGCTACAAATAGCATACCAAAGCATCTTCGACGTGCACGGCATGTAGTCGTCTGTCGCCAGCAGTTGTTATTGCATTACCAAACAAACACGACTCCACGTTCATCTAACTGCAGCTCACACGCCAAGCTCTTTCCTGTTGGAAAATTATAGCTCTTAAAGCAGTTGTAGATGTAATCAGTTCTTAAAAATATGTACAAAATAGTTACCCCGCATATACTATGCACCCCATCTTTTAAACCCAAAAAAAGACAATAAAGAGAGTGCAAGATACAGAGGTAAATACGATAGTACGGACGTACGTGCCTTGTGTCCAGGCTGCGGCCGCAGACTCCTCAGGCAAGGGCCTGTCGGTGCTGGTGTGGATCCACGGAGGGGGGTTCGTGTCTGGGTCTGGGATCAAGGACTTCTACGGGCCCGACTACCTCATGAACCACACAGCAATATTGGTGACCATTAATTACAGACTAGGTGCTCTCGGTAAGTACACCCACACTTCATACTTATACCTAGTGGAAGTAAGTGCTATTTGCATGATCTTGGCTAACCAAAAACAATAATTTTGAGAAATATGAGAAAATTTTGGGCTCTTCCAGCTTGTCCGTAATTCTTCAGAAGCTATAAAACTTGAAATGATTTAAAGATTTTTTTATCTTTCGCATTCCCAGCTACGAATAATACAGTAGCAGAAAAGAAGGTTAGTAATGTTGCCTACGCTGTCCGTAAATGGCACGCTGGGGAGGGTGGCTGTAATATTGCAAAGCCACGGCAGAATAAGTTAAGGCGGTCGTATACTGTGTTGCAGCACGTTTGAAATACAGGTTTCTTGATGAAACTATTACACATGTTTCTAATATGTTTACCTACAAACAGATACCATACCCCAGACACAGACGGAATGGTACTTTCAAGGTAATGCTCACAACATAAATGATATTTAGGAGCCCTTGGACACTGTTAAAAATGACTTCAGACTGCTGTTTCTAACAACATACTACCTGGGCATGAGCAGAACTATGACAGAGGCCTGTGTTGAACTACGCCACAGACTTTCCACCAATAAAATGATAGGGTCACTGCTGAAAGTCCCGTTGATACACACAACACAACAAATGCACTACACGCCAGTTCACAGCCTTGCATGTAGTGGCGGAGGTGCACGTGATGATGCGTCACCCTTATCGTTCTTGTGCTTCTGAGCGTCACGCGTGAACGTAGCTCAGGTAGGTCACCGCCTAAAGTGTAGTTGCCCCCGTTCCCTCCACTCTGGACGTCGTGTACATCTTTACGGAAACCCCCTGATAAAGATACATTAATAAGGTTTTTGGGTAAAGAGATGGGGTGGAGATATTTGTGTGGCCCTTAACAATGAGGCCTTGAAAGCTCATCAAGATGAAGCAAGGCAAATGTGGAGCAGCACCAGAATGCAAGGCTGGGGGAAAATGGGAGATACCTGAGAAGATCCGCAGAGAATTGAACCCTGTTTGCCTCGGTGAGAGGCGAGCAGTCTGACCACAACACAGCTGAGGCCCCTAAGGTTTATGAGCATCTGTACTAGAAGACCTTTTCCACTCGATGCAGGGAACTCAAACTACCTGTCATCTGTACTAGAAGACCTCTTCCACTCGATGCAGGGAACTCAAACTACCTGTCATCTGTACTAGAAGACCTCTTCCACTCGATGCAGGGAACTCAAACTACCTGTCATCTGTACTAGAAGACCTCTTCCACTCGATGCAGGGAACTCAAACTACCTGTCATCTGTACTAGAAGACCTCTTCCACTCGATGCAGGGAACTCAAACTACCTGTCATCTGTACTAGAAGACCTCTTCCACTCGATGCAGGGAACTCAAACTACCTGTCATCTGTACTAGAAGACCTCTTCCACTCGATGCAGGGAACTCAAACTACCTGTCATCTGTACTAGAAGACCTCTTCCACTCGATGCAGGGAACTCAAACTACCTGTCATCTGTACTAGAAGACCTCTTCCACTCGATGCAGGGAACTCAAACTACCTGTCATCTGTACTAGAAGACCTCTTCCACTCGATGCAGGGAACTCAAACTACCTGTCATCTGTACTAGAAGACCTCTTCCACTCGATGCAGGGAACTCAAACTACCTGTCATCTGTACTAGAAGACCTCTCTTCCACTCGATGCAGGGAACTCAAACTAACTGTCATCAGTACAGTTGACTTCCTATGCTCAATGAGAACACTTACTGGAGAAGTATGGAAGCTACAGTAATGCTATTTTTTAAGTGATTTATGTGAATTAGTGTCTCAGTCCTGAAAAATGTGTAAGTTATTGTTACGAGGGAAGTATCTTTTCCATTTATGATTTATTTCTGTTTCACCATAACTTACTTTAGAGACCAAATATTTGAAAACATGGGTTTTAGGTCATAGGGCATATCTTAACAGACATTATGTAATCTACAATATTTTACACTTTTTTTTGCCAAATCTGTAACCATAATAAAGGTTAACTCAATATTTATTGTTTTTCAGTCTCACATGAAAAAATACAGACTTAAATAAGATAAGTTCATTCTGGTTTCAGGAATTGTGTAAGGTAGTTCTGTATGTAACAGTAAGATTTGAATTTTAATATTAAATCTCAACAGTATGTTATAAAGAGATATAAATAAACACAATATGGCAAGGATACCACGACGTTAACAATGAAAGAATGATTACTGCAGGTTTCCTGAGCCTGGAGCACCCTGACGTGGCCAGCAATGCCGGGATGAAGGACCAGGTGGCAGCACTGCGCTGGGTGCAGACGAACATTGCGCACTTTGGTGGCAACCCAGACAGCGTGACTGTGTTTGGCGAAAGTGCCGGAGGGATAAGTGCAGAGTTGCTACTGTTGAGTCCCATGTCCAAAGGTGATATTATTTTTAAATTATCAAATGTCGACACACAAACTGGTGATGGTTCTTCCATACAGGCCCTGGATGATTTCTTCCACATTTCCTTAATCACTAGTGTTCCTTTACTAAGTCTTTCCGCTGTTCGCAGCCACTCAAAAAGGCAGTTCAGAGTTTCACAATATGTTACACATTAAATTAATTTTCTGCAAAATCGGTTAAGTAACATTACCACTTTACATAGGCTTGCCTAAGTTTTGCCCCATTTTTTGTTTGAAAAATTTACTCAATGTTGCAAAAAGTTTTATTATTTAATACATTTGTATCAAATTTTACATTCAAGAGTTTTACAATATTTCTAAAAGAAATAAGGGTTTATTTTAATAAATTGATAAGCACTATTGCTATTTTGCTTACAAAATTCTGCAAGTATTTTTTAATCAAATCAATTGTAAAAACATTTTTTTTCTTCAAATTTTATGACAATAGAGTCTAATTTATTAAAAATAAAAAATAACAGAAAAACTTATTTCATTTAAATGACAGCTTCAAGTTCATTATAGATTTATTTTTCCATAAGTAATCAGGAGAAAGGGGATTCTGAAAGATAACTAACTGTGTGGCTAAAATTTATATATATATTAGTTATCTGACAGCAGAAATAATTGTTGTGAAGTGCTGTTTATAGTTAATGGGATTTTAATCTTTTACGATAGATTGCAAGTGTTGAGAAACTATGATTAAATTACTTTATTGATTAAAAGTGCAAGTTTTTCATGCAAGCCTGCTCACTGATCAACTTCTTCCACAGTTATCCAAAACTTCACTACCAAAGGTCAAAAGTCAGAGTTTGAGTTTTATATTGCACAGCTATACACAGCGGCTTGTAATCCGTTCCAACGAGGTAGGTGGGTAGGTGGGTAGGTAGGTGGGAAGATAGGTGGGTGGGAAGGTAGGTAGGTGGGTGGGAAGGTAGGTAGGTGGGTGGGAAGGTAGGAGCAATAAATAAATCAGCTATGACATGCAGTAAGGAACCATTTCAGCATTCATCTGTAGTGATTTAGGGAAACCATGGAAAACCAAGTCAAGATTGCCAGACTGAGAATTGAACCCAGATCATTCTGAATGTGAGTCCAAAGGTTTGCCACAGCGCTAACTCGCTTGGTCCTTCCTGTAGGGCCTTGCTCATCATGGTGACATCACCTCCTCTCTGGGACTTCTGAGGACATCTTCTTATTATTCTTGCAAACCATAACTAATTTGTGATAATTTCTGATGGCCTTTCTTTTTCAATATTCTGTACGTAAAAGGACTTCAAACCACAAGGGTACCAACTCAATGCTTGAACATATTTTTAATAATGCCAGGAGTTCGGCATGATTGGTTGCTGGCCTGAATGCCTTGCCTCATGAGCAGATGCATCCGCCATCCGGGCCACCGAGCTCCCTCACAAGGTTATGTAAACACTTGTGTGCAAGTCAGCATGACGACTAGGTGAGGAGATGCATCCCAGTATCACGAGGTATAGTTGCAGGTCTGTTTCATCACGCCATCTCGCAGAGCGGATCAGTGCTCATGGTGGACTTTGACTACAACTACAACGGCACCAGAGAAGCCTTCCGCCTGGGCGAGGCCCTAGGTCACAACACGACGGATCCCGACGACCTGGTGAAGGTCCTCCGGTCCGCGACCGCTGAAGATATTGTGAAGGCTTGGAATACGGTCATGGCCGATCAGGTAATTTTACTCTCTGCACTGCAGGAACTATTGCAAATTGAGTGTGTGTCACAGTGGGAAAAAAAATTCAGTACTGGAATGGAAATTATAATGAAAAAATGGAGTCAATAAAAATTACAGTGCTCTACAGAAATTAATGTAATAAGGGTTGAAGAAAATATGGTGAAGGTTAAATGGCAATAATATTGTAAGATTTCTGTAAGTATGTAAATAGACTTTATTCATTACCAAAATTAAGCTGAAGTACGTAATTCACATTTTCAATTCTTCCAGAGCATAGTACCATATCGAAAAAAATTGCCAGTATAGAGGATATAACAATAAAGTTAAATTTTGTTTTATTATTGCATGTATCTACTGCAGCATTTCCTTGTTTATCATAATCCTTCACACTATTTGTTTTACATAAAATTTTTCTTTCGAAAATTTGTGTAAAAAAGCACCATATCCTGCCTTGATACAAATACTTTATAGGGTTATTTTCTTTATATAACCCAGTGGAACTGAATTGTATTGGTTTGAGTAAATTACTTAATTTGTGGGGGGAAAATAAAATGTTTACACAATGTCAGCTAGAAATCATCAGTTTTCATTTTTTTGCATGTAATCATTGTCACCCCTGGATAGGGGTGGACAATCCAGAAGCCAGTTGAAGCAACTGGTGCACTGTGAGGTTTGAAGGGGGATGGGTGGGTACCTCGACTGACATGGTATAGGTGAGGTGAAGTTATGAGGTGTTGGCTCCTGAGAACTTGGAATGGGACATCCTTTATCTGAATACTGGCCAACTATTGCCATACCTGTGTCCTACACTACTGCAGTTCCAAAGTAGGGGTGGCTCACCGCACTACTCTGAGTGAAGTGGAGAGATTTGGGCGGCTTTTAACATCGAGGTCTTGAGAGTCGACGAGGGTGAAGCAAGGCGACTATGGAGCATCGTCGGAATGCAAGGGCAGGGGAAACAGGAGGTCCTCGAGAAAATCTGCCGACCAGCAGCATCGTTCGGCATGATTCCCATGTGCGAAAATCCAGGAGCGACCCCAGTGGGAATCGAACCCAGTTTGCATAGGCGAGAACTACTCTGAGAGTCGTCGTTCACCACTGACCACGGGAACTGAAAAGTTCATTTCAAACTGCTAAAATATACTACGGTAGAACTTCGGAAACTCGACCTAACGTGGACTGCGAATGTGTAGGGTTTTGCGGAATTAAAGGTGAACATCTAATTAAGAACTTGTTATTTGAAAGTGTGCTTAAACAAACACAGTTTGTTATCAGATATTAACACAAAATATGAAATAAAATACCAGGAATATTATGTAACACTAAATACAAAATGTTAACTAGGAAATATAAAGTAATTTAATGCAATATTATTTTTTAAAAAAATGTGAATAGTAAATTTACAATATTTTCTTTGTCATAATTTTATTTTTATCCTTTTTGTGAAAATGGGCTTGAACGATAACATATGCCATTTGACCAGTACAGCCTCTAAAGCTGTCAAGTTTTACGGAATGACGAGTGTCGAGTTTCCGAGGTTTTACGGTATCCTCTTTGATGAAGGTTCGTAGAAGCAATGTATGAAACATCTTCACTTACGTATTGGTCTGGCCACAGTATTCCACTGCTATCATCAATCTTGGCACCAGGCCAACTGTCGACGCCAAGATCCAGGAAGGCAGCGAAGTGTTCCTCACGGACACCCCGGAGAAGTTGCTGCGTGCTGGTAAAGCCCACCCAGTTCCCTACATAACAGGGTTCAACTCCGAAGAAATGAAGATTCTGCTAAAAGGTCAGAGTCGTACAAAGCTGTTGCAGCACCACAGTAGCATCATTTTTACTTAGGTGGGTCAACTATGTACCATATTTACCTAACAGAATATAGGACGACCTTGACAATAAGACTACACTTTGGTCTCTGACAATAAATTATTTCTCCTCAAATTACTTACGAACGTAAGTACAATAGTTAAATCTTACCACTAAAATAAAGTTCTAACATACACAAATTATTTGCAGTTCATAATAAACTGTATAATACGGTTGGATGTAAGGGGAGTCAAGGAGGGGCATCTACCCTGGGCGATATGTCCAAATGGTGGTGGGCGGGACTTTGTCGGAAAATAAACAAACGCATGCATGCATGCACACACCCACATATGAAAACATAAAAATTTTTTGTTAGTTAACACATGCCTATAACATGCATATAATAAACACATGCCAATATTTATCACATAAAAGATTCCTAAAAACATATTTTTTGGTGGTTTCTGAGCCAACTGACATAAATAATGCCTAGATTTATAAAAATAGCAGGACCCTCACCACATACCACTAAATCCCCAGAAATGGGGAGGGAGGCGTAGAGCAGCAGGAGCCCATTTTGTCCCCACCGCGAAAAAAAATTCCTAGATCCAGAGCACTGCCTTAAATACATTAAAATCCATGCAAGCCACACTTTCTTTGTCAATCCCTGCATTTTTCTAATTCAAAGCAGAGTCTGTTAATGATTTTAAGATTTTGTTAAGTTGCTTGTACTTTTATGAAGTGTTGTGATGATTTCTGCTGACACACACAAATAGGACTCTGTTTCTGTTTCCACAGGAAGATGTTCGATTTTCAAGTAATAGAGGACCCCCCCCCCACCCCCCTGAACTTAGGAACATTTTTGAAGTGCGTAAGCCATCACAGTGTATTGTTACAATCTCAGAACTCTCTTGCCCCAGACTACACAACGAGACCATTGAATGATTAACAAGTCCACTCTGAAGGGGTAAGGGATAATTACAGTAATCTCATGATTCTAAGACATTTCATGGTTCCCAGGATAAGGGTTATTTTAAAGGGGTCTTTATTGGAAAGGCCTTTTCTATTAAATTCTTTTTCATGGCTCCCCAAAAAAGGGTTGTTATTCTGAGAGGGTCGCTATTCCATGGGTCTTAGAATCAAGAGTTGACTGTACAAAGAATTATTACTGGCACAATACTTTTAATAACACAAAGTTAAAACACAGATTTATCCACAGTTTGCTTCTTTATTGAAATCTTTGCACTACAAATATAAAGATTTACAAACAATACTCTGAGGGGGAGATATCTACTGAAGCATGTACAACAAGAGGCCAATATGCCAGACATAGCGTACCACTGTTGCGCTTGCGGAAACACCCCAGAAATAGTATCACTTGAGGGCTTGTTCGTACGGGCCGAAATGATGATCCCCAGTGCGGCTGCACCCTGGAGCTGACTCTGTGCAGATCGCCTTCAGAATTCTTGCCTCTTGCAGGAGACCCCACAGAACGGTGGTCCTTGGCGATCGACAATTGGATGGTGGAAGAACAGCGCTAGGCTGCTTTGTGAGCACATCTATATAACTTCTGCTGCCCTCATTCTTTGGCCAGTGTGGCCATCTGCGTACGTATCTTTCTGGTCCGCCTTCCTCGTCACTTGGCTTACTTTCATTGGAGGGTGGTGTATATTGCATGTATGAGTCGAATTTAATTAAATTTCCAAGTCATCACAGTATGTTTAGCAAAAAAAACATTGACTCATCACTTGCAACTACTCAAGCAAAAACATTCCCCTTAAAATTTTTAGTGTGTGAAAACGATATGATTCACTTTAGACCATAGGTAATCTGTACGTTTTCACCTTCTCTTTTTGTGATTAACTTACATCTGAAGTTTGTTGGTCTAACTTGGATACATCCTGTACTTGTCATTGCAACTGTGTAAAACTACAGGAACTTAAATGAGATGTATATTGAAAAGCACTTTTAGCACTTTGACAGTTGTATGTACTCATGTTTCAGGAGCCACGCAGCAGACTTTAGATAATTACAATGAGACGCCAGAACTGTTTATACCCTCATCTCTGGATATTGAAAAGGGATCCATGGAATCTCTCAAGCTAGCAGCAGAGATAAAGAACTTTTATTTCAGAAATAGAACCATCAGTTTTGACACACAGCAGCAACTAGTTGACGTGAGTAAAACATTTAAAAGAAAAAACTTTGATAAATGGTTACATGCATTTTTTAATTTAGCATCTTGTATTTGTTCTAAGAATATGGTGACAATGTTCATGCTTTTGTGCATATTTGTGTGTAATTCCTCCATCTTTGAAAACTTTCAAAACACACATAGATTCAAACCAAACTCAATAAATTTACTGCATAATCTGAGAAATAAAATACCTATACATATAATTCTAAATTTACCAAATTCATAATTTTGTAACGTAAATTATATAGTTTTGAAACTCTCCATGTGAAACTATATGACTATAAAAAAAAATTAGGTTTGCACAAAACTATTAAGTATTGTAGGTTAGATTTATTATATACAAATATATATGCATCCATAAACACACATACTGGCAGTTTCAGTGTCTATTTTTCAACCCTGAAAAGCTACCATAACCACTCCTATACTTGTCACTGTATTATATGCTGGAAACTACTATATATTTCACATTCATCAGAGGGAGAGGGGTGTATCTGCTGGGCCCTTCATACTTCCTGTAAGCCCCCTTCTCTACACAACTGACAGCACTGACACGTAATAGTACTTATGCAAGCCCTGTAAAACTACTCTGATTAACCCTCCTTTCATTCTTACCCATCTTCTTATTCATACACTACTTAACTGCCTTTAAGACACTTGTGACTGGGATGACAGCGAGAAGGTTTGTAAGCACCACAAACCATACGCAGATCCCCAAACAAAGACCGGAGCCACTCGTCCTGTCTCGGTAGCCAATGCCGCGAAATCATTCTGATAAGAATGAGATGCCCCTTTCAGGCCAACAGCTGCAGATATCAATCAGTTCCCCAGGGCGTAGATGCCGACCTATCGCGGTCCAGCGACGTCCAATACGCTGTCTTCAGGTCGCAGCCAACGGAAGAGAGCCCAGCTGCGCAAGCCGCCGCATAGCTCACGCCTTGCCACGACGCTGACCAGAGCCAGTAATATTACTCCGAGCTCTGCGCTGCCTCGACCATCCGCACGACATCCATTGGTCCAAGAGCTGATATCTGAATATTCCCAGCAGCTCCACGTTGTGAAGCTTCCATATCTGCCACCCTAAAATGCACAAAGTCACAAGTTGGACGCTGCAGCCCTTCGCGCAGTAATGTGCACATCATACGCTTGGTGTCAGCATCTCAAGGATGTGCCACAGCACGTAATTTTATGCTGCAGCACTACTCCTCGAGAGCCCACTCAATGAGGGTCGATGCGTACACCACAATTTCAGGCCTTCAAATTCTTCTGAACAGTTTGCTGGAAATCTTCGACCCTTCTCTACATTCACAAAGCTGATTGGCTACCACCCATCGTACAAGGTAACCAATCAAATTAACTTACTTCCCCATGCAAAGGAGATTATGTAAGAGCAGTGGCAAAATGTGGACTCTTAGGAGAACCAAGAGTAAAATAACAAATTCCCTGATACACACTGCGACCAGATGTGGGGTGAAACATCCTTGATTCAATATCTCTTATCGCCGACAACTTATTTAACATTCCAGACTCAATGTGAAAAGTAGCCTGCGAAGACAGCTGCTGACATGTCGATGAAGGAGAAGGGACAAGGAACAGCTTGACGGCTGAACAAAAATTGTGTTCTGTCTTTTACAGCATTCTTAAAGTATTTAAAAGTTTTACTCTGCATTTAGCCATCCATAAACTTAACTTTACTACTGTTTAGGTATAATTGTAACAAATATTATTTGTAGAACAAAATTTTTTTTTGCATAAAATATGAATTTGTATTATTATTACCCTTTGCTTGATTAGGTCTTCCTTCCACGGACGAGAGAAAGTGCCACACTTGGCAAGCATTAGCGTTGAAAACCGTGGTGGGAACTAGTTGGCAGAGAAAGCACTCCAGCTGACATTAACGATTCACAACTTCTCTGCAATAGAAACTTAAGAATGAGATCCTCCAGGACTCGAAACCTGGATCTTTTTAAATGGATAGAGTTGACCGAAATACCGTTCAGAAATACAATCACTTTTATCAACCTCAAAGATGTGATTAATGCATTAAGAAATTTTCACATCAGTTAACAATGTATGAATTTAACAATATTTCAATATTATTAGTTACACTAGATCACAGTAATTTTACAGGAAATATAATGTCTACTTGCTTACTTTAATAAATATTGGTCGTTATGAGAACTCAAGTGTCCACACTGTCAAAAACTAGACAATACCTTATTTAAGTCTTTCATAACTAAAAAGTCCTTGAAAAATTCCTGACTCACTATTTACTTCAGTTTGTTGAAGTGATTACTTGTAAATCACCTCTCTTCACGTACGAACAAGAATGTCAATTACATCGCTGTAGAAAGAATTTTTTTGTTTCAAAGTAGGCGGCAATTTTTTGTTCAACTGAAAGTAGTCCAAGATTTGAGAGCCTGTCTTGTTCCTGTGAGTTTCTTATATATGTCTTGATTATTTTCAGTGAGGAGAAAGAGTGTTCAACGATGAGCTTGTTGCTGGAATGGTAGCTATTAAAAAGCACAATTTGTACAATTTAGGAAAGCCGTCTACATTTAAATCAGATTGTTTCAGCAATTCCATTATCTCAAAAACTGGTTCTGACCTTAACTCTGACAAATTAATTTTGCAACTAGTTCACTCCTAAGACGAGATATATCAAAGTGATTACCGTAAGACGATTTTAAAGAGGCAAAAGATTCCTCGGGGAACTATTTGGCATTTTTTTTTTGTTTTTATTTGGGTCCATTAGAGCCAGAAATTGCAATTTTCCAAGTGTACTGAATCTAGTACCAAGCTGTATCAAAATATTTGCAATTTCGAAATACAACTATCTGTACCTACCTTTGGAATCATCTTCTTCTGGTTTTTGTGGTTATTCACTGGTAGGAATATCCTTGAATACAGTCCAAATTATATTAAATAAGTCTCTCTTATATGTGCAATAATAGTTTCTATTTCTTTCAATTTTGGAGGCAATAGCTGATGTCAAATGTCTTAGATTGAATAATCTGAAACAATGAGTCTGTAATGGAAAATAAATCAGAAAAAACATGTAACAGAAAATTAAAATTGAACTCTTTCAGTGCAGCTAAGAAACCACGTGCTGTAGGTAAGTTTCATTTTCCCAGCCATCAAGATTTTCTGTTACGTTTTCAAAAAGACGGTTTATAGCTCTTGTGTTTTCAAAAACCGTGTGAACCGAACGGGAGTTGTGATTCCATCTTGGACAGACTTTGGGAGAACGTTTGCACGCCAGTTTGTCCGATGCATTAGTGCGCTTCGTAGAGCGAGAAAAAAATGAGGCAAACTCACTTAATGTCATAAAAATATCTTGCAATCTCTAATATTGTTAAGTGACTGCGAAAGCACAAGGTTAAGTCTATGCACGCAGCAATGTATAAATATAGCACCACCGTACTTGTCGCGTACTTTTTACTGTAGCCCAATAAGATTAACAGACATAACAGCACCTCCATCACGTGTTTGCGATACCACTTTTTCGACACAGGCATACTCGTCTAGTAATTTAAAAACATGATCTGCCAATGCTTCTGCGGATCTGTCCGTACTCGTGCCAGTAAAACAAAACAAATCTTTCTTCAACGTTGCCCTCACTTGTCACATACCGCAATACACATGAAAGCTGCGACATGTTTGCAATATCTGTCGTTTCATCTAGGATTAACGCCACAAAGGAGTCAACTTAATTTGTGCTTTAATTTTTCTCACGATCAACTCGGCGACACTTTCTATAATGTCATTTTAAATATTACTGGACAAACCTGTAAAAACTTTAAGAGGTTTCCAAATGTGAGGACAGTACTGAGTAGTAACTGCTCAATANAAATATTACTGGACAAACCTGTAAAAACTTTAAGAGGTTTCCAAATGTGAGGACAGTACTGAGTAGTAACTGCTCAACAGTTAACTAGTTCCACATAATTACCTTGGTTTGAAGACCCCTCCCTCTTTTTCATCATGGCCCCGGAATGCAAGTTCTTGTCTGACATTTCTAAACTTCTCGGTTTCTGTCAACAGTTTTGTAGTGTTTTTGAACATCGGCGTGTAACTGTTCATTTAAGTCTAAATCGACTCACGTGAATCCGAACATCTTAAGTTTACACACAGCTGACAAATGCATCTGCGAGAGTTTGTGTCTGTGAGCAGCTTTATGAAAATTGTTCATGTCACTAAAACTGCTTTTATTCCATATTCTTTTCTCCGATGTGAACATTAAAATAGACAACAATACAATTTTAAATTCTGGTTACATCCCGTACGCCATTTGTGGGAGCTGTAAAAATTAGCCTTAAAATGTATTTTTCACTGCACACCGCATTATTTCTTTGTTACAATAGAGATGTCTGGGGTTGGCCTACCACTTAAGATTACATCTCTTTTCTATTCAAAACTCCTAGCACTGAAAGATAGACTGAGCGATTCTTCTGCAGCGCAGTCTCATGTCTACACCTGCTTGTCGCTGTTTGCCGTCATCTCTCCTTCCCCCACCAAGCTGCCCGCGGCCACGTCTCCTTCCCCCCGCATCCCGCTCGAGGTCCATTCATCGCCTCTGCCCACAATGCCTGCAGAAGTCACTCTAGGTTCCCTTGGTCTGGAGAGAAGGGTCGACAGCTCAGCGTAGCTGTGTGGTCTGTCTACAATTTACCTTTGTCCTGCGTCACCGAAAAACTTGAAGTAAGGTGAAATATAACCGAGTGAATGTAACAGTTAAAAATATTACCTAGATTAACTTTCAAACCAGCTGTTTATTTTACGTGAAAACTCGCAATAACGTGCAAAACACCTGTCAGAATGGAACCGGGCGACCGGCTTGGTTCCCTATTCCCGCTGCCGGGCGTGTATGGAAATGCCCAATTGCAGAGGGGTAAGGGGAGGTTGCGCACGGAAAAGCCCGAGGGCAAAGGGTAGGCGAGCCGGAAAGTGTTGGTACAGACCTCACCATACGGCAAGGGGGAGGAGTCACCGCGTGGATGGAAAGCAACAGGGAGGTGACGAGGAGGCGGGAAGAGAAATAATCTATCGCAGTGCTACCAAAACAGTAGGAAAACCTTTATGGAAGTAATACTGTATGTGTGACCGTGCATCATTTGCAAGACGAGTAACAAAATTATTTGTTTTATACATTTGAGTAGGGAACCAGTGGTTTGCTTGGTTCCATGGAATATCCACCCCTGTGCAAGAGCTATCACCATTGCCACCTTCCTCCACACAACACTTGTACGCTGATGTCATGTTTACTTGGCATAAGGATATTTCTCTCGATCACTATCCACGGAATTGGCTCCAGTTAGAGTCTCGAACAGACTGTAACAGCTGAGTTGATGTCTCACCTAGGGAGAAATATTTCAAAAACTGTTCATATAAGACTTAATTTTATAGATATTGATGTTAATGTTGATAGATACTGATGCTGATCATGGTCACACAACAAACGAATGTAAAAAGGTTCATATTTGTTACTTAAATAAAAATCATTACGTATGTGACAGTCATTCAACAGGTTTTTTAAATTTACCTTCGTACAGTAGTTGCAAGGAACAAATGTAAACTCAGATTATTGTCTGAAAGGATAGTGTGCATGTGTGCGAGAGACAGGAGGTACTCGCTTGAAAGAATAATATTAAACATACGGCTAGTACAACCACCATAACTGGAAGACTATTGTCCACCATTACATAAGCTCTTAAATGTTTGAAACAAAGTAAGATTTATTCCCCTGGCTGTAAACGATTGTGCGAAGGGTGTCCTGGGACATTCAGTTGCAAATGTGATGGAGGGTAGATAAGTGTATGGACGTTATATCAACTGCAACGCTTTGCGGGGTTTATGAACTCACTTACAGGAATCCTGATCAGAGCATAATTTAAAGCTGAACTGATGTACATCTTAATATTGAACACTGTTCGCAGCTCCTGTCTGACATCTTCATAACGTACGCTGTCCACAAAAGTACCATGCTTCATGTGAACTACGGATCATCGCCTCTTTACATGTACATTTTCACGTACGATGACTCGGAAGACTCTACAATAAAAGGTAAGAAGATTTAACTCTGTGCACTGCTTCTTTTTCTCAGTAGTGTATACTCTTGCNCTGTAAACGATTGTGCTAAGGGTGTCCTGGGACATTCAGTTGCAAATGTGATGGAGGGTAGATAAGTGTATGGACGATATATCAACTGCAACGCTTTGCGGGGTTTATGAACTCACTTGCAGGAATCCTGATCAGAGCATAATTTAAAGCTGAACTGATGTACATCTTAATATTGAACACTGTTCGCAGCTCCTGTCTGACATCTTCATAACGTACGCTGTCCACAAAAGTGCCATGCTTCATGTGAACTACGGATCATCGCCTCTTTACAAGTACATTTTCACATACGATGACTCAGAAGACTCTACAATAAAAGGTAAGAAGATTTAACTCTGTGCACTGCTTCTTTTTCTCAGTAGTGTATACTCTTGCTNGAAGACTCTACAATAAAAGGTAAGAAGATTTAACTCTGTGCACTGCTTCTTTTTCTCAGTAGTGTATACTCTTGCTACGCCTCACGTAGCAAACGCAAAAACCAAAGAATATACTGTGGAGTACGTATGTCCTTAGATGTATCTTCACAGTCCACAGTCGTGGGTCGAGTCCTATCCATGATCCAGGGAATAGTTAGCAAAAATGGCATAACCACCTTACCTCATTCCGTCACAGTCTTGAGAAAGAATGAACAGGCATTCTTCCCCCTCCCACAAACCAGCCAAACACGGCTGTGATAAGAAATATTTGTACCCAGCCCTGCCAGAGCAAGAGAGAAGCCGCACATGCGTTCTCTTTTCCATCAAGAGGCTGCATTGGCGAAGTGACTAGAGTGCTCACCTCCCACCAAGGCAAACCGGGTTTGATTCCAGACAGTGTCACTCCCAGATTTTTGCATGTGGGAATTATGCCAATGCCGAACAATGCCACTTACATTGTGGCACCGCTCCATATCCACCTCACTTTCCTCTCATTGGCTCTCAAGACCTCACTATTAAGAGCCGTCCAACCTCTGCACTGCACTCTACCCTTCAGGGAGCTGTGGTACGCCCTAGGGAATGGCACGCACCTCAAACTGCCTTGAATAAGGTGCAGCATGCATTAGGTTTACTTGCTTTTCCTTGGAGCTTCCAGATAAAAGAGTACCAGGTAAGATTCACAACGCAGAGCTGAGTGGATCTGTGCCTTGATGCATCGAGTGGCTCACTTCTCTATGTTCCTCCGTACCTATGACGAAGGTTAGCAGGGCCAAGAATGAACTGGGTTTGAATCTCTGGTCCCCTAAGAAAACTG
The DNA here is from genome assembly GCA_002778355.1 of Clitarchus hookeri. Lineage (NCBI taxonomy): Eukaryota > Metazoa > Arthropoda > Insecta > Phasmatodea > Phasmatidae > Clitarchus > Clitarchus hookeri. The sequence goes on along the minus strand of NQII01002246.1, from coordinate 204,468 downwards.
TCTCAGTGACGAGCAATGTTGCGTGTGCACGTGTGGCAGAACTGGGTCTTCAGTGCCAAGATGTTGCTGGCTACTCAGAGGTTCTCTGCTCCCAAGTCCAGCCCGGCTAAACTCCCTGCCTCAACATTTGATGGAGAATGCCCCTCCCCCCACATCCCTAACTCTAACCTAGCACGACTTAAGAGAGGTGTTGAGAACACATCCAGCTTCCCCAACCATCCTTAACTAGTCCCCATTTTCCAAAGTACTCCAAAAACAACTTGTCTGTAGCTACGTTAGTACTCAACACATCCAGTGCCAGTTGCAAGTCACATTTCTACCCAATAAGAAGAGAGAGACACATCCTTACTAACCAAGGGTTGCAATCAGACAACCCAATTAACAAACCATTCTCCCCTTACTGTGCATCTGGACATTGCAAAGGGGAAGAAGGAGAGTGCAAAAAGATGCTAGCAAAGGCGGAGGACAGACCAGCACCTAAACCTGAACTGGGTCACGTACCAAATAAAAAGGATCATCTGACTTACGAACAAAGCATTGTGAGTACTTCTAGTGAAAAGGCACTGAGTGAGGTGGCACAGTGGTAAAACTTTGAACTCGCATTCGGGTCTGATTTCCAGTGTGGCCACCTTGGTTTGGGTTTTCCACAGTTTCCCTAAATTACTCCGAGCACATACTAGTGGTTCTTTACTACAGACCGTGGTCACTTCCTGCCCGGCTCCTGCTTCACAGAGCATCTTGCTTCGTCTCTAATGACCTCACTGTCAACGACAAGTTAAGCCCTACCAACCTACTCTCGTAGTCACATCAAAATAATATCACTTCCCCCACAAATCATTAAGAACAGTCGACTGGGTAATAGAGGCATTGTGGTGGAAGGGGAAAAGATATGATGGTCAGATGCCTTTCATGGACCAAGGCAAAGTGAAAATTAACTGTCGCTGTAGGCTTGGAGGACGTTGTTAGATGAATCTGCCTACCTGATTATCACAAGAATAAATTATGGAAAAATGAGGGAGCAATATTTTGAAACAAATCCTATTATGTTAATCAGGAAGCATGCCTTATGTTAGTTACTGAGTGACCAACAAAATACATATTACAGTTCCATCTACAGGACAATTAACATTCAGTAACAGTTTGCCCCTTCCTTGCCCCCATCAGTTGTTCATTCCGAGTGGGCAATGCCTCCCCCTCACATAGTGTCATACCCTCGATTGCCTGGAACTTGGCAGAAAAATGAAAACCAGCACACTATAAATAGCGGAGCAGATTGTGTGCGATTATACATCTGGTGAACATTTTTGTAACTCGTACTTCTGAATAAACTTCATCCTGGTTCAAGATTTGTCAGTTTTATTTTTATACAGAGTATTCCATTTTGGTTTTTTTCTTTAGAATTCAGCCTCTCAATGCCAGGCAGTAGATAATACTTAAATAAATTATGTTGTTAATACCAAAATAATATTTATGACTATTCACAGGTCCAGGCCACATGGATGATTTGCCCTTTTTGTTCTACTCGAGCGATCAGCCGTACAGTTCAACCGATGGCGTCGTGGTAATTCAACACTTTACCGGCATGTGGGTCAACTTTGCTCAATCTGGGTAAGCTGTCACCGACTACAGTTGTGATTTGCCATTAAAATAAAAAAAGGTTTACAAGAAAGATAATGATAACTGCATGTTCAACCAGCTGAAATTTCCATATAGAATTCAGGTAAAGCATGTGACCAGGTGTCAATCCTTACACGTTCCCATTAATTTTAAGAGAGCATAACTACAACAACCACTGATTTGCCTGCAGATATGCAGTGGAGAAGTTTCACCAGCTCTTAACATTGAGGTCTTAAGAGCAGATGAGGGTGAAGCGAGGTGAGCATGGAGCAGTGCTGGAATGAATGGGTGAGGGAAACGAGAGATCCCTGAGAACATCCACCTACCACGGCATCATCTGGCACGCCACGGGAGGGACCCAGCTGAGAATTGAACCCTGTGAGCCTCGGTGCAGGAGGTGAGCACTCTAGCCGCTATGCAAACACGGCCCCTGGTTGCAGATAATATTTGAAATTGTGGCATAGGCGTACACCAACTAATATCTGTTCATGATGTGTGGGAGGAGAAATATCTCCTGCTCTTTGAGCAACGTTTTCTCATTTGTCTGAGCATAAAACTATGGGTGACAGAGCAAACAAATGTTACGAATAGTCGTACGACATTGTTACATATTATGCTGAAATATATTTCAAAGAAGTTTCATCAAGCAACTTTTTCTCTCTTTAGAAGATCATGAATCTCATGCCTGAATTATATAGTCCGAAGTGGCTACTGTAATTATTGGGATTTAATTTGGAAGCACGTCACAATACCGATATAATGAATTTACACAAAATCTGTAAATATCTGTATAACTGCATGTAATACTTGGTTGCTATGAACAACGTATACATCAAAAACCCCAAACAGAGAAAATAATGCGCAGATGTCCAAAACGTGTTGGACAAGTCGGTAGAGTCCATTGCCGCTGCACGAAGGGGTGGGATTGTTCAGTTCGGTAGTGACGGTGGCCAAGTGGGCTTGGACGAGAGCTGCTCCGCTTGTGCAAACTACCTGTCGAAAAAACGTAACTTGGACAGCGCTGTAATAGAGAATGACGTTTATCAGTTTTGCATGTATAGCGCCAGCAGTGTCACGTGGTTCCCCTCCCTCCAGAGGTGAGAATTCAGGAGAGTCCTCCCCTACACTGCCTCTGTTATGTTCCCTCCCTCAAAGGTGTGTAAAGATTATTATCGTATTTGAACTTTGCTCTAAGATTTATCCNCTCAAAGGTGTGTAAAGATTATTATCGTATTTGAACTTTGCTCTAAGATTTATCCCATTGACACGTGAATTAGTTTGACACAGACTACATCGGCCGTTAGATGCGAGCACTGTTTACAAAGTCTGCGGTAGCATGCAAGAACACAACAGTTTTTGGTTAACTAGACATACTATGAAGTAGTAATACGCAAGACCTAGGACAATATAATGAAATTAATTTATAAGAGCACGTCTACTAGTCTCGCACACATCTTCGGCATTCGTAATACATTGCAAAAGAGTGATGGCATTGTAAGCTGGTGGAAAGGGAAGACAGAGGAGAATAAGGCAATTCACGAAGCTGGCTCAGCTGCTTGTTGGAATGGGTGATGGTGTCTGCAATTGTTGGTGGTGGTGGTGGTAGTAGTAGTAGTGTTGTTGGTAGTGGTGTTGTTGGTAGTGGTGTTGATGGTAGTGGTGTTGTTGGTGATGTTGTTGGTGGTGGTAGTAGTAGTGTTGTTGGTAGTGGTGTTGTTGGTGGTGATGTTGGTGGTGGTGGTAGTAGTAGTGTTGTTGGTAGTGGTGTGGTGTTGTTGGTGGTGTTAGTGGTGTTGTTGTTGGTGGTGGTAGTGTTGTTGTTGGTGGTGGTGGTGTTGGTGAATACATAAAACATTTTAACTCGTGTGTAAAAATTTTTCCAGTTCCTAATAATGATTTGATATTGGCGAGAACACGGTCATCATAGCCAGGTGTTGCAAGTTGGCAGGGCGAGCTGAGATAGCATCGACAGGAGCAAAGTGGCTGGTCATGGCAAAGACACATACTCCCTCCCAAGTGTACATATTAATGAGTTAAAAATAATTTGCATAGTTTCATAATTAAGTCTCGCTGGTTTTTTTTGTTTAGGGCATAATTTTTAGAATTGCAGTGTGTTCATCTCATTTTCACAATCTGTCCATTTAGCATATTGTTAGTAGGTTTGAATGCCCATAGTAACCAATGGGCCAGAAGTTGGCCAGTCTATCTCCACTGCCACCGGGGCGAGACAAGTGGGTCGCCGCGAGGCCGTCAGTCCTCTCAACTGATCACTGCCATGCTGTTTCAATTATAAATTGTCTGAAACTATTTCCTTATTAATTGCCCACTTGCTGCCACCACGTGCCTGGATCGCCTCTCATTACCAATGAACAGCTGTGCACAATGTGATTGTGGCCTCTGAACAGTGACCAGAAAGTGAAGTTGTTTGTTTCCAGAGACCCGAGCCAGCATGAATCTGTGAAGTGGACTCCAGTGAACAAGATAAACCACACCTACCTCCAACTAGACGTGGAACTGTCTCTCCACCAGGACGCACTGAAGGAGCGCATGGCGTTCTGGGACCACGTGTACAGTACCTACAAACAATGAGCAATTGCTCTAGGGTTTTGTTGAACACAGCTATTTGTTTATGTTATAAATCCAGACTATGATAATAAATATATTATTTTATAATTCACTTGAACTTATTTATTATACTTTAGGAAAATTAATTATTTGTTGTGCCAACATAACAGTTTGCTTGAGGTGGTTGACACATAATGTACATAACTAATACTAGTGCACATTAAACCTTAATTCATTATAAAAAAAAGAACACAAAACAAAATAAGAATAACGACGAAGATGCAAAAGGATTTAACAACTTACACAAATGCTATCCAACCTCACAGTACAAGACAAAAAAAATGGTTTCACATCATGTTTTTTTCTTGAACGTGTTGGTAAATCACCTAAAAATGGAAAAATTATTTATCCTGATATGAAATTAAACAGCTGGGTGCATATTTGGATGTCAGTTCCACAAATTCTCAACTGGCCATTAGATCAGCCAAGGAAGCTTACAAAGAAGTGAGGCTGTTCTGAGATGTATAAGAAAACATGTGTTTGGGACACCCTGCAGATATGGTATTGCCACGGGCTGCAGCGTCTCACCAATATAGCGGTGTGTTGTTAATATGTCCATAAAGCCTTCTTGAGGTGAGCTGTTATTGGCACCAAACCATGACCCCACGTAGCCAGGCCGTGTGGTTCTCGACAACGGGAGAGGAATCTGCCCGATGGCCACATCGCTGCCAGACTCTCGTACGGTGCCCACTATTGGTAAGACAAATATGTGATTCATAGCTGAAGATTACACTGTTCCATTCTGCACCAGAAGAAGCTCTGGACCCACACCATTTTAAACAATGACGACTCGCTGTTAAGGGTAGCCTTTGTGACGGACGGAAACCTGCCTCTGCCATGCCCCTGAATGATGGACTTATCCGGGATCGGATCGTGGTTTTCATGTGGGACATTGTCATCAGTGACAAAATGCAACATCTTGAATCTTGTGCATACATCAATTGAGCATGATGAGCACTTCTGCAGTGTGTGTCTAATAACAAGCAATATAATCTCATTAGTAACATAAACTTACAACGCTTGGAAGTTAAGGCTTTTGCCACCTATTTTAAACCAACATAACCGAAATGTACCGGCTATCAATATTCCACACAAGCTTGATTAGCCAATTACGTTTTAAAATAATGTCTTATTTACATTAGTAGGCACGTTTATAACTTGCAAATAAAAATATTTCAGACAGATTAAAATATTATTTCTAATTTTTTTGCCATTTACACAATGATAATTTCAACATGAACAAGTGATTATAAAATAATTGCAATTGTTTTCAATGACACGTGGAGAAGAGGCGCACCTTGAGAAAGAGGGGAGGGGGGGATGGTGCCTAGGCCCCTCCTTGGATTTTCTAATTGAAAAGATAATTTCTGCAATTCTTAGAAAACAATAATTCTTTGTCCCTTCGATTGCTGCATAGCTTATAAATCTATTATGTTTCTGCTTGTAACATCGCACATCATTCCTCTGATTCCCCATATTAGTTGCAGCTGCCATTCCGGTGTTTAAAACCTGTATCTAATATCAGATGTGGGGTGATTCAGCGATCCAGTGAAGTTTAGCTATCTAGTTCTGTTACAACATTGTCACAAAAGTATCAGTTCTTAACTCTGTGCTTTTATATTATATCATATAATTTATACAGTAATCTTAATCGTGATGTTTAGTGCCATCTTTCTTTAATTCTAACTCTAAGCATCAAATGGTGATTTTAATAAAAATGTGTGTTACATGGACTGACCTGTTTAAAATTGTGTGTACAGTATGTTTGCGATTAAAATATAAGCTGGGACAGTATGGATAAGAGATTTCTATGCCACACCTTGCTGCAAGACAAATACACCGTGGCCTAACTGTGAAGTTTATTGATGTTACAGAACCTAAATCAGTGAATACATTAAAAGTTGAACTTCACCTGTGGTACATGAAGGTTGCTGAACAGCACTAAAATATTAAGAGTCCGGCAGATCTAATTAATTTTGTGAGAAAATAAATTTTCCAATTGTGTTACAAATTCTAAACGTGTACTAATGTCAACAAGCACTGAGAGATCATTCTCAACATTCAAAAAGTTTGAATTTTTTTTTTCATAGAATTCAGATGGCCAACATTTATGCCCACGGCCAAAATCAACGATTTGAAAACGAACAATAAATCAATCAATCTAAATACTTTATATTAAAAAACCCAAAGACGCAACAATGAAAAATCTCGAACAGTTTAGACGGCACAAACACATAAACAACGTCGCACCCCCCACGCCGAGGCCCAAAAATCCCAACCGTCACCGACACCAGACTTAAAGGACTTGCCACACTTAACATACATTCACTCTGAAGTTAAAATATATCCGGACCAGATAATAGATTATTTAACTGTAAATAAGGTTAGGAGACTGGGCATGGTTTTATAAATATGTAGTGACGTGAACCACTCCTGCATGGTCTGGCACGGCCACTGTCATCATGTCATCGGTCCACAGTCGCTGCACCAGTGCGGCTTGCGGAACTCGCACGTCATGCGTCAAGATTCTTCTCCGCATCATTCACTAGGGAAAGGGTCTCCCGATAACGAGTGATTCAAACGAGTGCCTGTGGTGTCCCTAGAGAGATCTGTGAAATTAGTATAGGAATCACGTGTTAGAAAGTGAATTAAATAGCAGTAGAATATATCGCCCACGACCAAATGTTCGTGAAATTCGCCCTTAGGGGATTGCGAAGTAATCGCAAAAGAAATGCACACCACTTGCATATTTAATGAGGTGTATAGTGGCTAAGGTATTTGAAGTGTTCTATATAATTTTCCGAGGGCAATTTTGTGTCTAATAAAGCTAATTAGTGGCATGGGAAATAACATTAATCTTTCTTTCAACCTCACGTTCCTGTCGTAGAGTACCCCAAAACTTAACATACCTAAATTTCCCACATGCTCTGCAAGGCACTACATAATCATGATTTATGTTTAAAATAGTGCTTAATTAAGAACTCTTAACTTTCTACAGAATTAAGAAAACTCACTCAGAATGGTTCAGTGTTTTATGTGTATATGTTTCAAGTTCTATGTTAATAAGGTCGGTTAATTAAATTACCTCGCGGAGTGGAGCGAGCCATCGGCAAGGACACTGCCCACCCGCACCATCTCCGGCAGTCTGATACCTCGGGTCTTAGGTGCTGCACGTAAGTCACATTACTGGGGACTTTCATACTTTGTCCTGAACACTTAACGGTAAAAGGTTAACTTAATCTACTGGAACTTTTATTTAGTTGAGGTTAACACCATTTTGGATCGCCTTCCCATTTATTAAAAGAGTAACTTCTTGTAATAAATGAGTAGGGCAGTTGTACTGTAGTAACATTCATTTAGTGTGATGACACTCGCCATCAACTTCACAGTATCAACCTTAACAGACATTTGTTAATCAATGGGGGTGTCACCAATCTGTGTCAATTAATTTATACAATTTTTCACCACTGCCATAATATTGCAAAGTGTTCATGACATGTTTTTCCACTCGGTGTTTGATGCTGGTTCTCGTCACTTGTGACATCGCCTGCTCTGTGAGCCCTACCCCCCTCAGTTCCATCATTAAAGCTGTTATCTCTTCATTGTAATAGTTACTTAATTAACCGGATCATTTGTTTTCTTTCTTTGCCATACAGAAGGGATAACCACCCACTCTCTCACCAGAGAACTCAACGATACCGCGTATCCGCATAACACTGCGCTCATTTTAATGCTAAGGTCACCGGCAGGCCGTAAGTGCTGGGTCTATTTTTTTTCATTATTCACGTGTAATAGAGCATAGTGAGTAAACAGCTTTACAAAATTCAATGAGTGTTGATTCACTGTCCTCCAGGACACGTAGGGCACTACACCCTTTGTAGTACCTCCCGCAATTTCTAGTGTATTTCAGACTTACGAGACGGCCTACAGTCTCGTCATAAGAAGTAAGTAGTGTAATATCAAGTACATGACAACATCATCTGAAAACTGATGGAGGTACCCAGGGCCCCCTGAGCCATCGACAGAACGACCCACATCACTAACTTTCCACTGGGTTTAATTGCCGGGCAATTCTACACTCAACCAGCCCTGGGTCACCTCGACCACGTCAAATTTTGGATCAAACTAAAAAGAAAATTCAATTTGAAATTCTGTGCTGACTCTGGAAGGAAGTGTGTTCATATTCATAAATTGGTTGGAATGGGATTGTAGCAATAGAATGAAAATTTATTACATTTGGATAACCACCATCCTTAAATAAATACTTGACTCGACACTTCTCTCACCTATGACTTACAGGCTGCATGCGGGGTCAACACAAAGTCGTACTCGGGTTTAATTTACGCACACTTACGTATATTTGGTAAACACAGGTCACTGTTACACATACGAGACCTATCCCCTTTTCCTATCTGTCTGAACTGCTGGGTTAATTCTAACGCGTTCTACAGACGTTCTGGCGAAAGGCTTGTGTTGGGGGGGAAGGTTCTTGGCGGGTTGCTGTGTTTACCTCTGTGTTGGCTGTGGTGCGTTGTCCTCTCTCTCTCTCTCTCTCTCTCTCGCGTTGGTGTCCTGGTGTATCTCTTCGGCTTCTGGCGGGAAGTCCGGGCTCGTATCCCGGGATGTGTAGTCTCTCGCTCTCTGGTTCCACCTCCACTCGCGTCCCGTCACTCTCCCGATCATAACTCGTACATCACTGCCTGGTACTCGCTTTGTCTTCCCTATATATAGTTTTCTCGTGGTACTTCCCCTGAAGCCCGGTGGTTTCCCTAATTCTGCGGGGGAGATGAGGAAGGGGGGGTGGGCGCGTGCTGTGCTTCCCTCGGGGGGGTTCCTTTGCTCGTTACTGTCCTCGGGGTGAGAGGTGGTGGGTGTGGCGTCCTCGGGGAACCCTAGGGTCATTACCTCAGGTTGCTCCCCTGCGTGGGTATCTAGCGTCGTGACTAATCTAAGTATGAGCGATTCGCGTCATACTCAAAACCAAATTTAAATGAAATCAAAAATAAAATAAGTGTTGTAACTTTAATTTTCAGTTAAATCACGTCTCGCAACCAAATCACCTAACATAGTTTTAATATAAGATGATGTGAGCCACGTGTTCACGAGTTCCTTTGTGCCCACTGTGCCTGCCACAGTCATTTCAACTGCACCAGCTACACCACACCAACTGGCTTGTGGGCTAGAGAGAGAAAAAGTACTACAAAGTGTAATTGATCAGTGTTCCTTATTTCAACAAACATAAAAACCGTCGTCGCATACACAGCCACAGCCAGGGACATTTTTCATTGTATACTTGGCAATGCTGTGGCTAGTGTAATGCAAGTGCGTCCTCAGCATTGAAATGCACACACTTATGAGAAATGTAATAACTTTTAAAGTTTAATTATTTAAGATTAATTATGTTTCAATTTAATGCATATAATTTGTCATCACCTAATCCTGTTCCAGGATGTTCTGTCATGTTGTGTCTCATCTTTTCACCGCTTGGCTTCGGCTTCGCGCCACTTGTGGTGGCAGCTGACTCCATTCTCCCCCCAGTCCATCTCAGCAACCAAACCAGACCGGCGGTGTAAGTCTCTCGCTCTGCGAGGCCCTCAGTAGCGACATGTAAGCTGTAATGATCTTAACTGCAATAGTATAATCTTTATTACCGGAACTTTTGTATTCTATTTTAATGTATTGAGGGGAGAGCCAGCGTACTCTCGTCGGAGAGTTTTTAACGCAATCGCGTCTTCAACATAAAACCACGTGTTTTCTCAGCGTAAGGGCTGAGGCCATTTTTGGTATATCATCCATGCATTATTCATTTGTAACAAGGGCAATGAATAAAGAACTCAACATGTGAAATAGTGTCACGTAATTGTAGGGCAACCTTATTTGGATCACCAGTGTTTCCAATCATATAGTTCAGGCATATGAGACGGCCTACAGTCTCGCAATTATAGGTAAAGAGTGTAACTGTAAGTATGTGACAACCAAGCAACTAACTGACAGAGGTTGCACCAAGGTCCCTGGGCTGTCGACCGAACGACCTCATCATTAGCTAAACCGACTTAATATATAACGCCGGGCAAAATTCAACATCAAACCAGCCCTAGTAACCTCACCACCATGCAAATTGGCACCCCACATAGGGTGCCAATCTGCAACCCGAGAAATGGGCGGAATAAGCCGGTGCACAACTGCGTGGTGTGGCACGGAAATGGTGATACCTTTGGTGATGCATGGACTCGACCTGGATGAACTTTGGGGGGTGATTTGATGAATCGTTTCTCAGATGCTGATGCAAGGGCAGACTGCTTCGCCCAGTTTTATGGCGACAAATAGCGAGAAGGGAAATCAGTAGAATACTTTGTTACTTAGAAATTTCAGCTGTTCGAGCATATGCAACAACATGTACTGCCGGACATCACTGCACGAGACCACGTAGTAGTTCTTACCTGCCATTACTGGGGAAGTAGTGGAGGACTACATGAAGAGGTAGGCAATGGCCGAATATGGGCTGCGCCGCATGTTTAACATCTGCGCCATGCCCCATCCCATAGATAAACTCGTCCGAGCAGAACGAATAGAGGTCGGGCACTCCTACCACAGCCAGCACTGTCGCCTCACCAGCGGTTGACAACGAGGAGGAAGGACCCAGCCGAGCCATCAAGGCAGCGCCCAAGGTGCGAGACGACCAGGGTAACCGACGACGAAAGACGGTTCGACCACCTCAGTGACACATCTGTCTGGTACTAACTTACCATTGGCACCATGAGAAATGCATCCACCCCATCGTCGGAAAACAGGAAGTGAGGGGATACTTGCCATATGCAGACCTTCCTGAAGAGAAACAACCACTGGCTGATGTGAACTGCAACCACCTGATTGCCATGCAAGTGTCAACTGCCTGTTATGCATCTTCATGTCAACCAGCAAACCTGAGACTCCATAAATTTTTTTTTTCTATTCAACAAATGGGCAAACAAAATTTCAGGCATAAATTATTAGTTAGTGGAATTTTACTAGTGTCTGAATCTAAATTGTTTTTTTGCAAAATATGTATGCGAACGAAGTCAATATTTGCGTTTTTATTAAACATTTAGAGTAATTGTAATATCGTAGCATACTCTTCACCAGCCATTTTATTTTATAAGGTGTTGCGCTCTGGAGTAATCGAAAATGCGTTTACAAATGGAAATTAAAATAATATTTTATTAAAATGATTACTATCCGATTTGTTTACAAGAAAAGCGAAGAAAATCCGGCACAGAAGCAGTCACAGTAGTGACTAACCGAATGCAACTGATTATTTACTTTATGCTACATCGGCGACACTGTTTTGTTGAAGTAATTTTATTTATTTTTATTTATTACCCGAACTCAAACGCTTACTTGGTCAAGGGCGTAGAGCATGTTACCAAAGGTGTACAAATAATAAAATATAATAAGAATATACTATAAGAATATAAATGCAAGAGTACAAACACATATATATACACAAATTAAATATTCGTAAATGTACGAACACAACATATACACAATGATATAAAATATTAATACATGTATTCAAAATGAGAGGCTAGAATTGTATAACAAAATAATTTTAAGTGTAATAACAACATGCAATTCTATATAAAAAAAACTGTTTTGCTCAATTAGGTTCATTTCATACTAAAGAATTCTTCTAGAGAATAGAATGAATGCACCTTTAAGAAAGTTTTTATGTTATTTTTTAATTGTTTGGGATTATTCTTAGTTTTTTTAGATAACAATTAAATTTATTAAATAAAGAAATCTAATGGATTTAATGGTGGATAGGAAAATGTTATGTTAACTGAAGAGAAATATGTGTGCCGAGCTTTGGTGTTGATATGTATATAATATCCTTTGTTTTTTGTTTACAGAACTTCTGTTTATAAATGTGACGATTTTTGGGCTAATTATGTAGGGATGTAGGCCGGTGTATTAATTACTTTACTGTTGATTCTTGGAGTATTGGTCGATCCATTTCTGCTAATAGCCTTTTACACACGTTTACTCAACATGTAATTTGCGGACATTTAACTCTTCTTACCGTGCATTTTTGTACTAGTTGGTTGTGTGAATACATCATCATGAAGACAGCTTTGATGGTAGCGGAAAAGCCGTCCTTGGCTGCATCGTTGGCGTCTATTTTGAGTAATGGGAAAAGTATATCCAGAAAAGGTACATTATTATTGTAGTCTATTCGCGGTATCTTCACACTTTTCGAGTCAAATCTTTGAGATATCACCTCGTGTGTGATGTGTTTGGTTGTTTCGTAAATGTGTCTTATCACAAGCGTTTTATACTTATGTTAACTTAAAATTACCATATTTTTGGTTACATTTAACTTTTCCTTATATTTTATCTATAGGTAAATTATAAATTTTTAATTTATAATATTATTACACTGAGAGCACATGAATGTGGTGCGTTGACCCTCTGGTGTGATTTTCTGAGCTGTGCTTGTACGAGGCGGAGGAATATCCGGGAAGCAGAACTATAGTAGGGCTTCAGAAAAGTTGGAAGTAACCGTTAATTAAGTATTGTGTTGGTGACCTGAGAATAAGATAATTTTGTGCGGTATAGAATAGTTCCAGGTAATTATCTATAAAAGTGTGTTGTGAAATTCAATATACTTCCCCAAAAAATTATAGCCTAATGTAGAAGGAACCTCCTTAACGTATTCAGCTAAATTTAATAAATCTTGGTTATACATGAATACATTGTTACCAAGTGTTTTGCCAATCATTGAAGTAAAATTTAGCAATGTAACTTATTCTGAGGTTTTATTGAGTACATGGCACGAGTCCTATCTTAAATATCATAATCTAAACTTTTGAACATACCTAGGATAATAGATGAGTTAATTATTTATTTTAAAGTATTTGTCATTACTTACAGTGGCTCTTTGGAATAAATTATGAAATGCAAATAGGCACACTGAAGCCCCTGCTAAAATTGCAGTGTCCCCTGTCCTCTGTCTTCTCTCCTCACTGATGTTGCGAGAGCGAGAGATACAATTTACTGGCAGAACAAATGTCCAAAGCCGTCCCAGCAAGTAGGTTTTGAAAACTGCCAGCAGATAGCAGTCAGTGCTCTGTGCCATTTTGTTTTATTTTTTTTTGTTTTTATTCACGAGTATTTGGCTGGTATAATTTTGAGGTGTTGATGTTAAGGCGGTTTTGGTTATTATAGTAGTTCTGTAGATTCTGACCTACACCAATCTATCATCTGTTGTAGCACCGCTGATGTTTAATGTCGTGAACATATTTGCAGGTCTACGAAATCACAATTACCTTCTCGAAACTTATGCCGGTTTTTTTCCTTCAGTATTGTTTCCATCACTTTCGTGTAATTGTAATACCTATATCATCATTTATTTCTTTCTTTTAATCACACGTACAAACATTTCTGAGCAGTAGTGCATTGGAACCAGCCGACCTACAACTATTGGACTTTTAGGAGCATGGCAAATCATATAAACAAAAGGGATCGCACATAAGATTTAAAAGGTCTTCAAGAGAAACCACAAATTGTGATAAGATAGGGCAGCACATTTCCAACGCGTCAAGTTTTGCAATAGCCAAATTTACTTTGTTCCCCCGGCTTAGGTGTTTTCTTTCAGATGAGCCCCTATTCTTCATAATTACTGACATCAACATAGAGCCACACACTTATAACTGTTAAAAGCATAAACATTTGTATAGCGATTTCAATAATTCAGCTTTTGTGGCGTACATGAAATTTAATCTCGTAACAGACTACCTTGAGTGGCCGGCAGAAATTGACTTCAGATGCAATGTTGTAACATCACAGCCTTCAGAATGGCGACTGGAAATTACAGCTCGGTTTGCTCTATTGGTAGAGATATGAAACGTGGCAAATAATAATAAAATAAAAGTCAAGTCTCGGTTTAGTTACTGTTAATGTATTTAATATTCAAAAGAAACAGCTGACACACAAGCTTCAGATATGCAGAGTTCCAAACAGTCAGTTTCACCAGACAAACAACTAAAAAAGCAGCGCCACAGTAGTTTACTTATTTATCACGTCATTCAAACTTGCATCGCAAGAGGAAATTGCACATGCAGGAGGGACGTCAGTTCCCTCCTGGCACCCTAGCGACCTCCCACACCGGCGGAGAAATAATTTAGCAGGATAAAGTTTGCAGTTGTGGGAGATATTTGCCACCTCGACGTGTCCTCTTCGGCAAGTGCTGGTTGTCTACTGTTTCTCTTTGCTTTACTTTGCTAGCAGACGGTAGGCACACAGGGTATAAGTCGCCCCGTGCCTACCCCCATTCCTCGCCCCAGGGTGCCAAAAACGTGACCAAATAAGGGCATGGTGTGAGCCGGAATCCCTCCCCACGCCATGCCGAACTGCGTAGTAGTAAAAATATTATCAAACTTCTAGAACAAAAACTGTCTACTGCAGTTGGAAAACTTCTATCTACTAATGCTGACGCAGACAAAAACTAAGGTTTCCGATAAAGCAAACGTATAACCGATAAACAAACTACCACAGCAATAACTTTGAATCCTGATTAAATGTATTATAAAGCCTCGCAAAACGAAAGAAAATGAACCAAGTATCCCGATAATTATTATTACTGCGTCATTACAATGTTTGCTGTGTAACAATTGGAAGTCCTTTTGAAACATGAAAATCCAAGAGCATAATATTTGTAATGTTTGACAGAAAATATGTTTTTCTTGATATTTCACCAATATCTTACCGTCGAGTTGTAAAGACGAAGTGAAGGTAGCTTCGAATACCAGCTTCTATCACGTACTGCCAACATCGGCGAAAGAAATGAATGACGACTCACGCGGGACACAGGAGGATTTGTTGCGCTCCGCAGAAGAACTGCACATATCTACAGACGCGTCCTGGACAACTTGTGGGCACAAAGTATAAAAAAGTTTTGAGAGGAAGAAACGCACATGTAAGGTGCAATTAGTCTGGTTTTTGTACGTAGTTTAATTGTCATCTTGTAAGTATATAAACTTCAGACTTTGTGACAGGATGCTATGTCGAGGACGCTTTTCTGAAGGGCGACATTTACACATGCAGCTGTGTGCTTTGGCTGTGTGTTGAAGCCACTTGTGTAAGTTGTTCATTTCTAGCCTGTGTGGTTGTCCGTTTCTTGGACGGAGAGCCTGCCGCTAGTTAATTTTTGTCAAAGTTGGCAGTCGTCAGGAGAAAGCACGAGTCACAGTTCGTAGCTGGGATTCGAAGCTATCTTCACTTCCCTGTTGTTTTAAATCATGGTGTTTGATTCTGCCACAGGATCATTGTAACATGTCAAACACCATTTTTTCTTTCTTTTTTTAATTAGTCTAATACTACGTCATGTATGTACTTCTACATTATGTCTGTTCTGCAAAAGTTTTTGTTCTTCCTTCAGTAACTATTGAAATAACTGATGTGACCCTCAATTTTTTTGCAGGAATGGTTGGAAGTTGTTCGGTGCATGAATGGTCTGGCACCCTACAGGGGGAATCAGTCCATTTTAAAATGACGTCAGTCTGCGGACATGTTATGACATTGGATTTCATTTGGAAGTACAACAATTGGGACCGCGTTGATCCAGTAAGTGGGTGCCATTTCTGTACACAAATATTGTCGACTATGTAAGCAATGCAGATGAAGAGCACTTGAGACATGAATGTCGTGTGGGAAAATAATTCCACATCTCAACAGCAGACGTCGTGTCCCTTCATACCATATAACAGTACCAGTCTTTAAAGATTATTTGTTTTGAGTTGGATGTTTATTTACTTTGCCAGTAATTTATAGTCCCTACCCTAATTGTATTTTAAGACATCACCTTAAAATTATTATTTATTTATTTTGTTTGTTTACATTTTCATGCATTTTGATGGTCTATTATTTTTTTTTATTTTTCTACGTTGACTGGTCTCTCGTATCTTTGGAAGTGTAAAATATTTTATTGCAGTTTTCTCTATGTACATTACCTAAGTTATCACTCAGGTTTTGCCACGGAGAAATTAGCGTAATTAAAGGCTGATTAGATTGTGTTACATCTCAGGAAGTGACTCACATCGCATATCTGGGGTTTTCCCATTTCAATTATCGTCATCGTGGGAACCCCGGAGGACTCCTCTCTCTTGACGCCACGTAAAGCGGTTCTTCGTAATTTTGCTCCAGCAATGTCGTCGTCAGTTTTGCTGATAACCGCCTGTCATAAGCTAGGGAGGTGTCGAGAGGCGCCATAGTTTTTAAATATGCGGGGCACGACTGAGAAGAGGCCTGAAGCGCATTGATTAAATTTTTGAGTGCTTCAAAACTGAGCGAGCGGCCTTCTCCACTGCAAGACCAGCTTAAGTATGACTGTACTTATGGGTATGATCCAGCATTGTCGGCGAACTGTTGTTCATGTGCGCAGGATTAACTTTTGTCAAACAATTTTGCTTCTGAATTTTTACTTAAAACTCTCAAGTTAAATATTGGATTAACTTTCTCAGAATTTTAAATGAAGGGTGTGGCTTATTTAATGAATGTTAACCAGAAGCCAGTGGATTAAATTCTCATTTTCTACCACAGAGAATAATGAACTTTTCTAACAAGATTAGTTCTGAAGAGATTATTTTGAGCCTTGAGCCAGTCATAAGAACTTAACGTAAATTACTATTTCATTTGATATGTTTTGGTTAGGTGATTTAGAATTCAGATATCTCACTGATAATTTTCTTTTGACGACAGCGTCCAAAATGTAATCACTTACACTGAAATTTCTGAACCAATTAATTATTATTTCATCAATAATTACCATTTTCAAGCACGTTCTTCTGATAAATAAAATTTCAATTTGTACGCTATTGAGAGTCATATGTTTTCTGTAGTTGTAGAAAGTAGTTTGATTTGTTCTTTTTGCAAGGATATTATTTTTCATACAAATTGTATGAAAGTTTTGCCCTTGTCGTTTTCTACGTGCTTAAAGTGCTATCTGGGATGTCTGTTCTGAACATAATGGGATTTTCACTCTGGATTACTTTTAATGTGGTTAAGAATTCACATTGACCACTTACCTGAATTTGACGCAAATATTCTGCAATCTTTCATTATATATTTTCAAGTGTTTAAAGTTTTTTCTCATGCTAATTAATTTACAAAGAATTGCTGCTTTTGATTGGCGTCAAAGCAAAGAGAAAATACATGTTGTCTAGGTAATTCTGCTTCGCATCACACACACGCCTGGCAAACCTACGTGTTTCATTCTAACAAAATCTCTTTCTTTCACACAGCTATTTTTCTACATCACAACAACATGTTTTATTTATTTCTCACGCCGGTCTACGGACTTTACAAACCCACAACTAAAGGGGCATTATAATCTGGCCTATATATTACGCGGGGACTACTTTCTGGTAAACCTGCACGTATGTGCTCAACACAGCACGTAGCCTAATAAAGAACTTTTATAAATGCCTTAAATATTCTATAAAGGTTTTTTTTATCTACGAATACCAAATTGCCATTAATGTACAGTAATTGGTATATTGAGTAATAATAATTTGCACTATAAATGGATGGCAAATTAACATTAGTTTATTCCTTGCTAATCATTGCGTCACCATAGGTTGTTTTGCTATTCCGATCCATGTTCCTCAACCCACACTATTACCTTATCAAATATAAATTGTCTTTCCAAGTTTTGTTCAGTGTTAGGGCAAGTGTGGTAATATTTTGAGTTTGTGTGACGACACTGTCGTGTGTTGCTACTGAGTCACTACATTGTGACTTAAATTTTCACGGAAAACTTGAGCCATACAATTGCAGTTAATTTTGTGTGAAGTTCAAGAGTGTTTTAATAGCTTTGTATGCCACGATTATCAATGTAGGTTTACACATGTGTTGTGATTGCTCATAAAACTAAATTTGTTTGTACTAAGGCAGGAAATGAACCGGAATGTTATATTCTTGCCTAGCATACCTTGTTTGGCATAAATTTTTTCTGTATTCTTGGTCTTTCTTTTGAAAATTATTTGGCAATAAATACTCTCCGATGTAGCTACCAGCTCGCCTGCTCGCACTCCCCTCGCAATCCTGTGGCCGGAGCTGTAAATAAACACTTCCTCTTCCCGCTCCCTCTTCCCACAATAAGAAGAGAAGGAAATGGAAACTAGGACATCAAAGAGTGTCGCCTCGTGTCCTTGCAACACTTACTTCCAATGCCATCCTCACCATTGTCCTTAATTTTATAGCAACACTAAGGACCCGCAAGTGTTTTGGCAACTGCAAAGTTGCCAAGCCTAAAAGACAGAAAATTCACCTTGCCAAACTGTTGCAGTTGACCAGTGGTCTCGTGTGCTACGTCAGAATAAATTAACCGGCGCCAACTCTTTTTTATTTAGGGGAGGGATCGTAATGCCCCTATGTGAAGTCTTGTATATAGTGACCTGTTCTGTGAGATGTGTGCGAGAGTAGTGTTTTGCTTCAGAACTTTTTACCTTGAGAGACTTGTTTTATTGGATTGGACACTAAATTTGAACGTCATGCGCTACCGGCTCAGTAGTACCCTCTTGACTGCCTTCGGATTATGTAAATCTGGTTTGGTTTGGTCTCCAAAAGGACGACATGAGCCCACATGTTACTTGAATCCTTGAGGTGATTTCATTTGGAGCCAAGTTGAGAGAAGTGAGCTGCAACAATAACAAGTAAAATTGCTGATTGGCAGAATGAGAGCTCGATTGCACCACTCCCCACCTTGATGATCCACGAACAAGTGATAGCACAGGAGATGTAGTCTCGCCAGCAGCAGTCAAGAGGTTGCTACTGTAGTCTGAGGGCGCTATTGAGCCGGTAGTGCATGACGTTCAAATGTAGTGTCCAATCCAATAAAACAAGTCTCACAAGGTAAGAAGTTCTGAAGCAAAACACTTCTCTCACACACATCACATAGAACAGGTCACTATATACAAGACTAAACGCTGGGCAAGTCAGGGCCACTGGTTTCAAGTAACTTACTCGTGCTGTGCTGTTGCCCCCTTCCTTGTCATGCAGGAGAAGTTATAATCCAGTCCCTCCCTGTATCAGGACCGCGGTGGCTGGGCGGTTAGCCGGGTCACTCCCGTATTCTCGCACGTGGGAATCATGCTGGACGATGCTGCTGGTCGGTGGGTTTTCTCGGGATCTCCAGTTTCCCCTGTCCTTTCATTCCGGCGCTGCTCCATACTCGCCTCAATCACCCTCATCGACTCTCAAGACTTGCTGTTAAGCTCAAACCTCTTCTCTCATTCACCCTCCCTGTATTCTCTATTCTGATCTACTTCTCATCTGAGGCTCCAGAGAAAGAAAGCAAGAGGACTGACTATAGAGGTCACAGGGGAGCCGCTTGCCATCGACCAGAAGCTCATCGAAGTGTGTTCATGTCTGCCTTGCACATTAAGGTGTCATATTGAGGTGACGAGGTGGCCAAACCAAGTGTGGTTGGCACCCACGCTCCACCATGACACGTCTTATGTGCATGGCGTGTATCTAGGAGGCTCAGAATCCACTATGATTGAAGAAGTCTTGTCGTGTTTCGATTTGTTATGCATAACTTTGCAATGTAGAACCTTGACTTGAAGTTGTTTTTGTTGATGAGAGTGTCAAGCTGGGGCTGCCAGTTTATTGCTGCAGACTGGGAGTAGGTCGCCACCGAGAAAGAATGCCAACCTCACAGTTGGCAGCAGTCAATTTCAAACTAAGGAATTGACTGAATGTGACAGTGTGACAACCATGTCATTGATTTTTTTTATTCCCTCAGGATTTATTGTGCTCTCATATATTTCACATCATAATTAAACTCTACTGAAAGATTTAAACAGTGTATTGGATATCACTTTAGTTGTTTGTAATACCATAGTTAGCTTGTAAGCAATTGTGTTTATATTCCTTGTGGTTTGTAGCTCTACAAAAGACAGCCACTCACTTCTGCCATGATTCATACATAGAAGGGAGCCACAGTGGTGTAGTGGTTAGACTACTCACCTCCCCCCAGAGCGAGCTGTGTTCGACTCCCAGTTTTTCACATGTGGGAATCGTACTGGATGATGCCGCTGGATCGCGGGTTTTCCCTGGGATCTCCCATTTCCCCCGTCTTGCATTCTGGCACTGCGCCATACTCGCCTCTCTTCACCGTCATCGGCTCTCACGACCTCGGATGTTAAGAGCAGCCCAAATCTCTTCACTCACGTAAATGTGTTGTAATGTCACCCTTCATTCACTCAACTTTGCTTTATTCTATTGTTTCTCTGATTTCAAGAATTTTATGAGTAGATCAATTCAAGATATTCAAAACATTGAGTGAATTTGCTTGTATGTTTGTAACGCGAAGGTTGTTGGAAGGCAAATACTTCACAATATTGTATTTGTATTAACTTTGTTCATATTGTAATCATTATAAGTGATGTCATTTCCCTGAAATAAAAAATGTTAAGATTTGATAGTTTTTTCATAATCACATGTCCAAATCATAATTTTACTATTTTTGGAACAAATATGTAATAAGCACTTATTTACTTGTAGAAACATGGTAGTTTTCATCTCACTAAAATTCATAGGTACCATGTGCTACGTAAAGAAATCTATTTAATCTGTTTATATTGAGAAATATTTTAGCATATTTTAAAAGGGGTTCAATGTAAGTATATTTTTGTGTTTACTGTATTTGTAGCTAGCCTGAAGTTTTTTTTAGATGTCTATTTTGCCTCCATATCTTGAAATGAATTGAGACAATATTTCTTAACCTCCCTTGATTTTTTTTTTTGTAATGTTTGGTTAATTTTGTGTAGTTCATAAACTGTAAAATTGTTATTTGTTAGTGAATTTTTGCAAATACTATGGAGTTTAAAAATTCTTGAGGTTAAATGTCATTACTACAGTGTTTGCCACTGATGTAAAATAACAGTGTTTTTTTTCCTTCAGTTATTTTCAAGTGTAGCTGTTTTGTGTGCCTTTATTTTAACAAAATTATTAATTTGCATCTGCCTTTTGATGTATCATTAACTGATAAGCAATTATCATCTAGGCATGTGGCTCACGTTCCAAAATTATTTGATGGTTCCTCTGCAAGTATCTGCCCTGTCATGTACATTTAATGCAGAAAAACTGTGTAAACAGAAATTGATCTGCTTGTGTTGTAGGTTGAGCTCTTCTCGTGTCCAACTGAGAAGAAAGAGGCAGTACCAAAATTAAAAATGCCAGCGTTCCTAGCGCAGGAAGCAAAAGGATGCGACTGTTTGGTCCTGTGGTTGGATTGTGATAAGGAAGGTGAAAATATTTGCTACGAAGTCATCAATGCTGTCCAGAATACTATGAAAAGAAGTGTTCAGAATCCAGATGTAAGCAAAGTGTTAGAAACATTACATTTCATCTTTGCTGGAATTTCAATGTAGTTTTTTTAGAAGAGTACTGAATTTGTAATGATTGCAGTGTAATATGAAAGCTTAATACCTACTTTCATATTTTTGTGTAACTGTTGTATCCGTTTTATTTTCCAACCTTTATTTTTACACATGTATTGATTGCTGTATTTTAACAAATTCACACATGATCCTAACCTGATACATGTTGGGTTTGTTATAATTTATATGGAAATGACTCAATTATGTGTTTCACAACTCACAATTTTTTTTAAATTGCAATCAATGATTAAGTTATTCTGCCCAATTGTGGTTTCAAAGAATTATTTCATCTTGTATTCTCCATCCTTTTAGATTATTACTTTTAAACTTCTTTGGTATATGTAGTTTGTTCAATTGCATATTCTTTGTCAAAATTTTCTTTATTAGAAGTAGTTATAAATAATATTAATGTGTGCACTGCCATTATGATCAGTGCCTTTTTTGTTTCTATAATGATTATTGCAGAGGTAGATGTTAAGGGGTTAGAGGAGGGGGGTAGGAGGGATGAAGGGTGGAAGGGAGGGAGGTAGAGATGGTTGGAGGAGGGGGTAGGAGAGTTGAGGGGCGGTAGAGAGGGAGGTAGGAGAGATGGTTGGAGGAGGGCGGTAGGAGGGTTGAGGGGGGGTAGGAGTGGAGGAGGAGGGATGCAGGAGAGTTGGTAGTTGGAGGAAGGAGGTAGGAGCGTTGAGGGGTAGTAGGGAGGGTAGTAGGAGAGTTGAGGCATAGTGGGAGAGATGGAGGGGAGGAAAGTTGTTGAATGAGAGTAGATGGGTGAGGAGGGATATTGGAGGGATGGGGAGGAGGGGGCTAGAAAATATGTGTGGTGGTAGGAGGTAGTTTCAAAGTGATTTATTAATTAGCTTGATGCCAAATGAGTTGATCTGCTGCTGGAATATAACCGGGGTCACATCTTAGTTATGCAACCCTTGTGGGAGGTTAAACCTCAGTCTCCTACCTGACAGATTCTGTCTGTTCCTCTGCAATACCAAAAAAAAAGTTAATGTTGAGTAGATAAATTGAAACATTAGTAAGGGGAATGTCTGTCCACCCAGGCGGGAGGTTTAGAACATAATGATGGAAAGTTTTCAGTTACTGTGGACTGCGTTGTTGGGTTTGTTTAGCCACACCACTGGTGTGGCAGTGGAGCCAGTTGTCAGGGAAGAGCCGAGGGCGGCCTCGCCTCAGGGTAGAGCCGGGGCGGCCTCGCCTCAGGGTAGAGCCGGGGGCGGCCTCGCCTCAGGGTAGAGCCGATGGCGGCCTCGCCTCAGGGTAGAGCTGGGGGCGGCCTCGCAGCTTCTTAATGCGTGTGCTACCGAGCATTGTTGCTGGCATACGTATATGCTGCAAATGCTGCTGTTTCACATGGGCCCACTCTTTGCTACTGTTTACTGACACAAGGCTACTGAATACCAAATATTCAATTCACTGTAATTAAATTATTCTATTTATACTGGAAAAATTAATGGTGGCAAAATGTTTCTCATTTTGGAGCGTGTCCTGCTGAGTTTGAAGTGTGTTGTGATTTTTGCAGGTAGTGTACAGAGCACATTTTTCGGCCATTACTGAGAAGGACATTAAAGCAGCCCTTGCGAATCTTGGTAAACCCAATGAAAATGAGGCTCGAAGCGTGGATGCACGACAAGAGTTGGACCTTCGAATTGGTTGTGCATTTACACGGTTCCAAACAAAATTTTTTCAGGTGAGATCATGAAGTGTGAAGATGTGTAATGGAATGGTACTTCAGGCGTGTTCGGTGGTGATGGGGGCTTGCGATCTCTGTATGTACGTATTTAGAGTACTATAATGACTAGAGGCAAGATTTTGTGGTGTTATTTTAAAGCAAATTTCATTAAAAATAATATCAGATTATGGTGAGTGTGAGTGAGTGAAAAGATTTGGGTGGCTCATAACATCAAGGTAGATGAAAGTGAATCGAGGTGAGTATAGAGTAGGGGCGGAGGAAACGGGAGATCCCAGAGAAAACCAGCCGACCAGCGGCATCATGATTCCTACATGAAATAATCCGAGGGCGACCCCACCAGGAACCTAACCCAGTTTACCTTAGCGGGGGGGAAGTATTCTAACCATTACATCACCATGGCCACTATCAGACTTCAGTGGTATCGGTTTTATTATTGAAGAATCGTTAATTGAAACTTCATTACTAAAATGATGCATTATTAGAGCCAAAATTTTACTGTGTTAATTTTAATGCAAATATTATTATTAAGAATTGTGAATCAGCTAACAATAATTTATTCTTGTATGCATATTTGCATAAACACGTGTTAATGTTTATGCAACTGCATAAACATAAGTGAGCATTTTATTTGAATTAATTACATTATAAAAGGTAGACAGAATGCAAGAGTACTCACAGGGTGGTACTCGTAGATGCACACGCACAAACAAAAGTCAGGTGAACACGTTTTGTATCTGCGAGTACCATCCTTTGAGTACTTCTGCATTCTGTCTACCTTTTATAATGTAATCAGTAGCCTAGAGGCCTATTCCCGCCATATTTCTTTATTTGAACTAAGATAACACATGGCATTACACTGTTTAGGGTTTTATAAAGTATTTTCTAAAACATGTTGAGGTTTCTAGACAGTGTGTATTTCTTTGCTGCATTCTTACAGGAATGACTTGGTAATTGTTTCATAGAAAAAAAAATATTAAATCCTTGAAATAAAACTATTTTTATATTTGCTTTAATGTTTTTTTTTTCTCATTAAGTTATAATTTTTGTCTCATCTACACTGTCTGATACTTAACTGCTGTTATTCACTCAACCTGAATAATAACGCAAAATTAATTTTTTCTTTCCATTGTGGGAAACAAATTATTCTTACTGTCTTTTGGTCTTGGGCACAAATTGTTGGTAACAATTTTGCAGGCTAAATTTTATTTTATTTTGTGTTTTAACTTAAGTTGTGGTGTTACAAAGTGTATTAACTTACAATTCGGTGTTTTTTTTTTTATTATCGCTATTCACTGTATAATCTTGGCTTGAATAATGATTAACATCCATTATTTTGCATTTCTGGAAAAAGAATCTGTTATGACTTGTTACCGATTGACAAGAGCAGATGTAGTTTTTTCTAAAATTGATTTTGTATATTTTTGCTTATTTAATTTTATGTAATAATATTTTAATAACTTTTTTACTGTGTGAGAATTTGTAACCTTGAATAATCATCTAAACTAGAAATTAATAATATTCAGAATTTCCACCGTAATATGTGTTTGCAACATTTTTTTACTGCGTAATGCAAATTCTTTGTTTGTGAACAGACTGTTCTGTAGTATCATAGACCAGTCTACACAAATATTATTTTGTTGTCAGCCAACCAGTAATTAGAAAGTGTATGCTTTCAGGGGAAATACGGCAACTTGGATGCCTCGCTCATCTCGTATGGTCCATGTCAGACGCCTACATTGGGCTTCTGTGTTCAGAGGCATGACGAAATCCAGACGTTCAAGCCCGAGACCTATTGGGTGTTGCAGGTATTGTAGGGTGAAATTATTTTGCTGTATTTCGTTGTGTATCTCTCCTTCAGTTGAAAATTCTCAATACCGGTTTTCAATCTGCAGGTGATAGTGCACACGAGTGAAGGTCGTGAAGTGACTTTGGACTGGGAACGAGTGAGGTGTTTCGAGAAAGACATTGCTACAATGTTCCTGCTTCAGGTCAAGGAGTTCAAAGAAGCATTGTGAGTTTAGTCTTTAATAACCTGCAATTTTCATGTCTATTAAACCATATTGCATACTCTTTTTTTTCTTGTTGCAAATTCGTCTTGACTGGGTATATTGTTACGATAATCAGATTTATCCACAGCAGTAAATGCATGTTTGTATAGTTATTTATTTGTGAATTAAGACTAAAATACACTGAAGAGCCAAAAAAACTGGTACACCTGCCAAATATCGTGTAGGGCCCCCCGAACACGCATAAGTGCCGCAAGACGACGTGGCATGGACTCGACTAATGTCTGAAGGTATGCAGGAGGCAATTCACACCATGAATCCTGCAGGGCAGTCCACAAATCCAATCTGCGCCAATTTGAGAAAGGGTTGCACGTCTGTCACGTTTAATGATTCTCGTCAGTCGTCGTTTGTCCCGTTCTTTCACGATCTTTTTCCGGCCGCAGCGATGTCGAAGATGTGATGTTTTACCGGATTCCCGATATTCACGGTACACTCGTGAAATGGTCGTACGCGAACATCCAAATGTTATCGCTACCTCGGAGATGCTATGTCCCATCTCTCGTGCGCCGACTATAACACCAC
Source organism: Clitarchus hookeri (assembly GCA_002778355.1). Classification (NCBI taxonomy): domain Eukaryota; kingdom Metazoa; phylum Arthropoda; class Insecta; order Phasmatodea; family Phasmatidae; genus Clitarchus; species Clitarchus hookeri. Next base: position 178,516 of record NQII01002246.1, on the reverse strand, counting down.
GTTCAAACTCACCTAAATCTTGATAACCTGCCATTGTAGCAGCAGTAACCGATCTAGCTGCCGACCGCATCGCATTACTCTGATTGGTTCCATACCTCTGTTATTTGCATACGCATGCCTATACCAGTTTTTTTGGTGCTTCAGTGTATATTTTAATCAGGCACATAACAATTCTATCACCATGTTTACCACCATATCTTAATGCCCCCATGCATCTTATGCATCCTGTATTTCCACTTCCATATTCGTGGAAGAAATTTTGTACCACATATTTTATGCATGCATGACTTTAAATATGTGGCTGCGAGATGATGGGTTGGTGAGTCATATTGATGGGTAACTATTGTCAGTAGTTGGAAACTGTGTTCGTATTTTTTGTAAGTGTGCTGTTGCCAAACAGTTACTTGTAGGGAAGACAAGGTGGCTGACGCGTGACCTCGCATTCCTGGAACTGTTTTTCTCCACCCTCGGACTGCTACTATCTTGTTGCCAACAATCCTCCCTATCCTTGGCTCNCACCCTCGGACTGCTACTATCTTGTTGCCAACAATCCTCCCTATCCTTGGCTCTCAGTCTCTACACACACAAAGGGAGAGAACAAGACACACACACACAGAGAGAGAGAGAGAGAGAGAGAGAGAGAGAGTGGGTGTGTTTCATTTCCAAGCACTGGCACGTCAGTAGGAGGTCCTTTGTGTATGCAAGGGGGAGTGGGGTGTAAGGAGGGCTAGGTTGGGCGACTGTCGCTTGCTGCTGGCTGTCTTCATCTCCGGCGTTCTGCCGAGGGGAAAGATCTCAACAGAAATGGCCTGAGAGGTTGGCCTAGTTTTAATTTAGTTATAGATCTAATCATTTCATAAAATATTCACAAAAAAATGGTCTCACCTCATCTTTTGAACCCAAAAATTAATAATAAAAAGAGTGCTAGATACGTGGGTAAATACAATACATTTAATTGTAAAAATATTTATAAACCCAGGTGGGTATTTTTTTTATAAAAGTAAGTTTTAATATCTTTTTAAATGTAAGTTTCCATTTTGTACGTTGATCAGTAAGCTTCATTGTACTGTAATTGTTTTTGTTTTTATGTTTTTATATTTTTTAATATTCTAGATGTTAAAAGGTAGGGGGTAGGGCTTAGCGTCTTTTCCACAGTGAGGCGTTAAGTGATTGTATTTTTAATTTCATTACTTTAAGCTATCAAGACTTGTGTTGTCTCCCTTTCCTGGAACTGTAATACTATTGAAGTGATGTCCCTTGGAGAATGCTGTACCTTACTGTATTCGTTTACTTTCTTCGCATTCATTAATTGTTTGTGGTTTGCCAGAGTGGAGAGCGTCACGACGAAGGAGAAGTCGAAAGTGCGGCCGCAGGCCCTCAACACCGTGGAGCTCATGAGGGTGGCCAGTTCCGGCCTCGGCCTGGGGCCACATCATGCTATGCAAGTTGCGGAGAAGCTCTACACTCAGGGCTACATCAGTTACCCCCGTACCGAGACCACGCACTACCCGGAGAATTTCGACTTGGTGTGAGTTAAGCACCTCTTCAGTTCTTTCAGCCGTGTGGTTGTGCAGAAGACTTGGCCAATGAAAACTGGAGCTAATTTCTTACTAGTACCTTTTACTCTACCTTTTGTGAATAAAAACCTCTTTTAATACAAAGCTCACGGACTAGTTTTGCAGTTTGTGATACTGAGGTTTCCATTTGCAGGTATTTGCAAAAATTATAAGGAATCTCTAAGAAATTTCAATGTTGACTCTGTGATACAGCGTACTGGAAAAATACGTAGTTATCAACACCCTGACTGCTTTTACCAGTGGTCTTGACGTTGCATCGCAATTCAAATCGACTAATATTTTTTGTGAAGCATATGAATTAACAGTAAGTCACCTATCTCACGCCAAGGGGAAGAAATCAACGTTGTATTAATGGGAACTTTGTATTAAAGAGTTTTTATTAATGATGTTCCACTCTTTAAGCAAGACATGCTAAAAAGCAGACAAAAAAATTTGTCGCGGCAGTATTAAATTTTGAAAGACTAAACGCCTCAGATTGTTGCAGTTTGATACCAGGCTTGTCATTTATGTGTGAACTAGGTAGCAATAAGATAGTTTGACTGTTTTATCACCTGTTTACCCATTTTAAAATCTCTGTTGTGTAGGAGAAGTAATAAAGAGCTCTAGTCACGTCTAGAAAGTCAAATACTAAAAATTTTAATTGATTACTGCCTGATGTGAACCCTCTATAGGTGTTACTTGCCAATTACAAATTATTTTTTTGTTGTTCTTCCTTGCCATGAAAATTTCACTTGAGTGTATCATTTGTGAGATTTCAAGTGCAGCATTTTATTGAGTGATACAATTTTGCACAGTTTGGGAGTACCATATTTAATTTTTGTATTGGTGTGTCAATATGTATTCTGGAATGTAACAAGTTTAAAAAAGGGGTAATGAGAAATGATTCTTCCATGTTGGTTTTCCTTCTTGATGTGGATTTGGCAAGACTGAATTTACCCTAGTGTAGATGACCTTTTAATCTTCAAAATAAGTCCATGCCCCCATTTTTATTTTGGTGTGCTGGAAAAATTAATTTCTGCATAAATTATATAAGGGATTTGAAAGATTGCTTTAAAAGTGAAAAGTATTTTAATCTGAGATGTGTTCAAATGGCGGCTTGTGTGTTCAGGAGCGTGCTAAAGCAACAGCAGCACAGCCCTGATTGGGGGAGCGAGGTGCGGGAGATCCTCGCAGAGGGCATCAACAAACCAAGGAAAGGACACGACGTCGGGGACCACCCGCCCATCACGCCCATGAAGCTGGCCACTCGTGGGGAGCTCGACGGGGACGCCTGGAGGATCTACGACTACATCACTCGCCACTTCATAGCCTCGGTGAGCTGTGGATATTTTCATTGGCCGAGAGCAGTCGATTGTACTTCCGTTTTATAAATGTAGCAAGAAAAACATTACCAGTATTAAGCATTTTCAAACAGAAAAATGTTGACATAAAAGCTAGGAAAGAAAATTGCTGTTACCCATATCAGTGTTGTTCATTTTGGAAAGTTTTGGGTTTCTATATATATATATAATGTATTACTATAAAATGCAAAGTGTATAAATCAATACCTTACTCTGTGTGTTTCACAACTATCTGTTCCATTGGTGTATGTAATTGTTTGTTTTTAATTTGTACTTTGACTTCAGCTTTATGTTGTAACTCTATGTTTTTTGTGGAAGGCTGTAAATATTTTCTAGTTAAAACTGGTTGTATCGAACCAAATAAAAAAAAGTCAGAGAAATGAGGGAATCCCAATTTTCGGGAAGAGTGACGGAGAATAAAAAAACAGAATGACTTATATCAAAATATATTATTTTAAAGAAACCATTATTTTAACTCATTTTATGTCTAAAAAGAGAGGGTTTTGCCAGCTGATCTTGCAGTGCTTAAACTCTTTGATAAAAAATATGTGTGTGCAAGGGACAGGAAATATTTTCTTGCAAGAATTTCAATTACAGTATAGGTTTTTTAATATAGAAAAATATTTTAAAGGCTTAATAAAAAACAAATAAAAACCTTTCGTTGCCCAGTCTTTAAGAGTTTTTATTTTTTCCCATGTGTTTTATCAGTGTGGTAAGAAGAGTTATGGAAATTACTCATTTATTCAGTTTTACCAAATTTGCAGTAGAAATAATTTTTTCCTTGCGATCAATAATTTTTTAGAAAATATTTTGTGTATATGTAATACAGTGTGTAATTTGTTGGGTTTTTATAAGTCAAATTAAAATGATGTAATCATGCATAGAATTTTTCAAACTTTAATCTTCTTGGAAAAAGATTTTAATTAATTTCGTTGAAGTTATTTGGAATTTCATAAGTTTTTTGATGACAGTTATCGCGAGACTGCACGTACCTGAGCACAACTGCCACCTTCAAAGTGGGCACGGAGACGTTCAGTTCGACGGGCAAGGTGTTGCTGGACCCAGGGTACACTAGTGTCATGCACTGGCAAGCGTTCGGGAAGAATGAGTTCGTCCCAACATTCTCTCAAGGAGAACTGTCCAACATTAAAGATGTAAGTAAGTCTCACCCGTTACTCTTACCATGTAAGTCACTCGTACCAAAAAACTTTACTTCACCATACGCATTTACATTACCTTGGTTTCATAATTACTTCAGACTTTTGTGTATCTTACACCTACTGTATCTTTTCCCATGTAGGTTTTGCCGCATAGATTTCTCTCTGTTTACACTTTCGTACATTTTACAATATTTCATGTTCCTTTGAAAAGTTTAAAAAAAGGGGTTTCTCTACTACATTCGTTTCAACCCAAATCACATCTACCGAGGTTGACTGATTTTTTTTTTATATGCCTGTAACATTGGTTTATGAATTTCTGTAAGAAATGTCAAAATCACATGTTCAAACTTTTGTTTTTACAACTACCATCCAACTAGCACATTAAAAAAAATAATAAATTTCCCTAGCTGTTTTATTGTAGTAACATTAGTTCACAGGAGAAGTGCAGCGACTTCTTGTAAACTTTGTGTTAACCTGAGGCAAAGTCAAGTGGTTTTGGTTGGTTAACCATTCACTGATGCAGCACGAAGATTGCTAGTTTCGATTTTCAGGAACGGTTCACAACACTCGACGTCCAACATGTTCTGTACGTAATTGTGGTTTTAGTAATTAGGGAGGGAGAAAAGCACATTACACAACCACTTCCCGATGTGGTGCAACTGCAATTACTATTTCATTGTATGTAAGAAAATATATCATGAAAGAAATTTCATTCACACTCTTGTAGTTTTGCGGCAATTATCACAGTAAACTGAGGATTAACAATTGTTTTTCACGCTGCAATTATTTTGTATTTACTCGTTAAGGCCGTAATATTTCCCGCCACTCAACTTACAACGCGCAGCAGAATTATTTCCACTGAAACACTGCAAGAGAAATGTTTAGTTTGAGGAAAAAAAATGAACTTTTATTCTATTCTATTTTATCCTTGCTGGTAAGTCTTTATAAAATACTCCTGTTGGGGTGTTTGTGTGCCGATAAAACTATTTATTGAAAAATTGTTCACATTTCTGTTCTGCTGTGGGCTTGGTATTATATTTCACGTGTTTTCAACAGTTCTGATACTGTAGGTGATTCAGTTAATTTGCCGGAACCGTTTGCAAGTTCGCAACAGTCAGAGACGAAGATCAATTCCGTCTCCGGAACTGTTCATTCGCTGGAACTGTCCGCGAGTCTGCAACAGCTCCGTCCGATTGCCGCATGATGTACTTAAATAATACTTGTGGTATGTAAATTTTAAGGCGTGGTTTATAATTTTTTTGATGATTAGAAGTTAACCACAAAAAATATAAACAAATTGTGTGTATTTTCTGTACGAAAGTGGTGGAATAGTGTGGCGTTCCGACGGAGCCGTTCATTTGGCTTGCTCGGAACTCTAGTTCCAGTTCCTCTCTCCAGAACCGTTCCATGAAGTATTCCCCATTCCTAACTGGCATGCACACTCTATCCCACATTTCCTTTACTGTTTCCATTTCCAAGTCACGAGTACTTATTCCCCAAGTCACAGGTACCTATCCTCAAGTCACAGGTATCTTCCTTAATCTCCTGAGTCACAGTTGCTTAAACCCAAGCCATAGTTCCTTTAACCGTGAAAAGTAATCTTATGGTGTGCACTTTGCAGGCAAAACTGGTCGAGTGTCAGACTTGTCCGCCAGACTACCTTTCAGAGGCAGAACTCATCACGCTGATGGAAAAGCATGGCATTGGAACTGATGCATCTATACCAGTCCACATAAACAACATCTGCCAGAGGAATTACGTCACGATCGTGTCCGGGCGTCGGCTAGAGCCCACGCCTTTGGGGATAGTGTTGGTGCACGGCTATCAGAAGGTGTGTTGAAGTTATTAAGAAACAGCTGTGGCAACGTCTACTTTCCTGCCATCCGTTTATTTTCTGTTGACATTCTATCTTCAAGCATAACTACATACTGTATATTGATTTATTAAATAGAAAGTTGCCATTGGCAAACAATGTCTTCTATGAAATAGGTGGTGAAGCATATTATGTTACAATTGTATAAATTTAAATTTTGGTGTTGTCCAGTATATTAACATGCGTATATGGGTTATTTCAATTTTATTGCTATACACCATATACAGTGAAACCCTGTTAAGAAGTTCGCACGTAAGTTTTCTTACTTTTAAATAGGTTTAATAATTTTGCTCCTTTTCTATATGCACATGTGTAATTTGACCAGAGGTTTTCCTCGCTAATAAGCATAATTTTTTCAGTCCCTTAAATATTATGTTAACATAGTTTTACGTTTTATCTTCTCTTATATGCATACGGTAGTTGTGTATGTTGCGTGCGTAGATTGATCCGGAGCTAGTTTTGCCCACGATGCGGTCANTGCTCCTTTTCTATATGCACATGTGTAATTTGACCAGAGGTTTTCCTCGCTAATAAGCATAATTTTTTCAGTCCCTTGAATATTATGTTAACATAGTTTTACGTTTTATCTTCTCTTATATGCATACGGTAGTTGTGTATGTTGCGTGCGTAGATTGATCCGGAGCTAGTTTTGCCCACGATGCGGTCAGCAGTGGAGGAGCAGCTGAACCTGATCTCACAAGGCCAGGTCAACTTCTCTGCCGTGCTCCAGCACACAGTTGAGATATTCAAACAGAAGTTCCAGTACTTTGTGAAGAACATAGAGGGCATGGACCAGCTGTTTGAAGTTACGTTCTCGCCGCTCGCTGCGTCCGGGAAGGCGCATTCTAGGTACAGTTCTCTGCCGTTACTCCTGGTGGATCCCGCTCGCATTTCTGATGTGCCATGCTGTTTTTATCACTTGCTCGTTAAGTTGTTGTAGGCAGTTCATCAGATGGCATGGAATGTGACGATGCATACGTGTATCTTGTTGACGAATGCACACGACATGTACGGCACAAGAAAATGGAAGGTGTGCCGTGGGTGATGCTTTGTAAAACAACTGTTGTAAATTTAATTTTTAAATTTCATTGTGTGGTACAGTGCTTATATTGTCAATGATCCTACAATCTTTATTTTTTAGTTGCTTACTTGCAAATTAATTTTCATTTCTTAAATTTTTACCACAATTTTTTTTTGTTTATTAAACCCATTTATTACAATGTTTTTTTAAAAATGGTTTCTCAAAAGTGGTCTTATTGAATGAGGTGTTCGTAAATATTGAGTGCCACAAATCAAGATTTGCGTGTATTAGTGATACACCTGATTAAACTACAAATTCAAAAATAATGTAAAAAATATAATTTTCATGGGTTTTTGCGTGCTTATATACAAAATATATCAGTTGTATGTGTGACATACCAAGAACTTGAGCCAGTTTAATGCTCACAGAGTAAATGGAAATTGCTCGCTTGAGGTGAGAAACATTGGAACAACACATTTTACATTCAGATGATATCTGCATCTTCAAGCGGATGTGATTTCTCTATACAAAGTTTGATGATATTAGTAAAATGTTGGCAGCATCAACATAAATGTTTAAAACATTTTGGTATGTTGGTTTTTAAAACAATTGCTTTTGTGCATTAAACTGCAGAACTATTTTCATGTTAAAGAGTTTATAAGCCCGTAGCATATATATTTTTTGTAAGAGGTCACAACTGCTGTCCACAGATGTATCATATTATGCATGTAGCAGATGAAGAACGAGTTTAACAACTGCATACGTTCACTTGGAGCCGCAGTTGTGTGGCGGTGGGCTGCCTCCCATCTTGTCGAACAATATTAGATTTCTGGCAGGGTCAATCTTTATATGTACTTTCACATGTGGGAAATGCAGTGCAGGTTTCCTCAGCCGGTGGATTTTCTTGTGTTAATCATTTCGTTCCATCACTGCTTCACCGACACCATACCCAGTGGCGCTCAAGTAGCACTATCTAGACGTCGCACTTCACTTCATTTCACTTGCAATTTAATATTTGTGGCCCGTCGTGATCTTCTCTCTTTTTATTGGAAAGATGTTGTGATCCAAGGGAAATTGCAAGTTCGTAGGGGGTTTTTTTTGTACATTTCCAGACATCCGAGGAAGTGAGTAGGTGTTTGTACTCTGCCTCGGTTGTGTTCCAGGTGTGGCAAATGTCGGCGCTACATGAAGTACATCCAGACAAAGCCGTCACGCATGCATTGCTCTACGTGCGACGAGACGTACAACTTGCCTCAGAATGGAAACATACGCATCTACAAGGAGCTCAAGTGTCCTCTGGATGATTTCGAGTTGCTCTCGTGGTCTGCTGGAACCAAGGGGAAGAGCTACCCGTTCTGCCCCTACTGCTTCAATCACCCACCTTTCAGGTGAGTGGCCGCACCCTTGTGTTGACACAGAATATTACAATCACTGCTGCCAACTGGCAAGTTAATGCCGCTGGTGGTAACACTGCCTTCTGTATGATGTGTGTGCTGCCAAGTAATGTGACACACTTTTCAGGTACCACAGCTAATCATGGCTTTTTGCACTTGTGACTGTGGTAATTTAAGATTTTCTTCTTGATTAATCATTAAGTTTTCATTAAAAAATTTAATACAGTATATCGGAATGCTTGGAAACTTATAATGAATCATGACATTAAGGCTTCAGTTATACAGAACATAGCAAGACATTTGGTCACTGAGTGATGGGTGTTCATTAACGCCAATGTTTAAAATAAATGCTGAAGTGACTGTGCAGACAGGCGGAGTACTGTGGTAAGCTGCGAGTTTTGTCACAGGGACATGAAGAAGGGTATGGGGTGCAATATGTGCACGCATCCCACCTGCGCGCACAGCCTCAACAGCAACGGGGTGTCGAGTTGCGTGGAGTGCGAGGCGGGAGTGCTCGTGCTGGACCCCGCGTCCGGCCCCAAGTGGAAGCTCGGCTGCAACCGCTGCGACGTCATCATACACCTCTTCGAGGACGCCCAGCGTGTCGTGGTCGAGGAGGGGATCTGCTCCTGTGGCGCCCAGACGGTCGCAGTCGAGTACCGCCAGGTACGTGCATCTCTTCTTCTAGCGCGGCTGTAGCTGGGTATACTGCGATGCTGCTGGGCGACTTACAAGCAGCCCAGCTGTCTGCGACTGTCTCTTGGAGGGGGTTGCGTTGGTGGAGTAGTTAATCTGAGAACACGGTGCTGAATTAGCTCCTTCAACACATTCAGCGGTGCTCTAATGGATTCCAGGAATCATCAGGGACATCTCCGTACCTTGTGACTCCGGTCAAACTCGCACATATCTGGCACACAGTATAACCTGTGAGAATATTCTTTAGAGAGTATGATTAATTTTGTCCATTGCATGTCTGTCTCATGTTTGTAGGATTGAACCGAACCCCGTTCTACATTGGTGGATGTTTTTACCCAAGTGATCCCTTGTTCACATTTCAGCCAAATGCTAGTGGAGTTCTTTGAAGTAAACCTCAGTTGTCACTTGCTGAGTTTTTGCCATCACTTGTAAAAAAAATTTTTTTTCCTTCAGTGTAAAAGTTTGTAATGTTGGTTGTGCTGTATGATTAGTAGTAGGGCTGAGCCGATACTGGTACTGATATATCGAAACCGGCCGATATCGTAATTATCGGAATTGTGCGCAATTCACTTTTAAATCGCCGATATTATAACCGATATTTTGCCCTAAGAATCTCTAAGATGATTATGTTTTCAACTTGCCATAATTGGAGTGCTTTGCTCACTACAGTGAAATCTCGTCGTTTTCCCGTATGAGTCGATTTTTTTTGGATGGTCCCAACAAATATCCTATATAAACAATGTTTAAAGAACCCGCATGCTCTGCCCTTAAATCATTAATTTACCCGCATCCATCGATCAGATATTGTCCGAAAACCAAAATATATTCGGAACTA
>NQII01002246.1:150399-167905 GCA_002778355.1 Clitarchus hookeri | reverse complement strand
TTTTTTTTTAAGAGTTTCATTGCTTAATGACATGCTTTTGGAGCTTATTTTTGTCTTATACATATGCTTAAGCTTAATATGTGGTTCCTAGATTTATATTTATCGTAACAGTTAGGCCTATCACTGAAACAATAAAAACAAACACAATTAGAATTTTATTTAAGTAAAAGTTTAAAAATTAAGTTTTTATTTTTTGAAAATTGCAATAATGTTATTTTTCCTTGTCAAGGCAATATCGGTACTGGTATCGGCAATATCGGTAAGTTTGTATCGGCAATATCGGAAAAGGCTCAAAAACCATATCGGCTCACCTCTAATTAGTAGGATTGTGCAAATATTCTGTATACCGAAACAAAAATGAAAAATGACAATTTTCGTTTTGGTAAAAAATATATAATGAATGTTCATTTAGTGCACTAGCAAAGAAAATTTTTGCCTGTAAATCATCTTGTTCGTTTTCATTATTTTATAACTGAAGTAACTTCATAAAACAAAAATTTAAATGTAGGCAAGACCCCTTGTGGCAAATACTCCATATCATACATTTTTTTTTTNTAACTTCATAAAACAAAAATTTAAATGTAGGCAAGACCCCTTGTGGCAAATACTCCATATCATACATTTTTTTTTTTGTTTCATTTTGCAACAATTTTTTTATAATGAATAACTTGCTAAATTTTTATGAAATTTTTAAATCNATTTTTTTTTTGTTTCATTTTGCAACAATTTTTTTATAATGAATAACTTGCTAAATTTTTATGAAATTTTTAAATCTTATGTTAAGTCTTTACATTATTTTTCATTTTCGTTTCAGTTTCACGAACGTTCATAACAGATCTTTTGTTTTNATCTTATGTTAAGTCTTTACATTATTTTTCATTTTCGTTTCAGTTTCACGAACGTTCATAACAGATCTTTTGTTTTCGTTTCATGAGATAAAAAGTCACATTCTCACAACCCTAATGATTAGTGATCATTATTGCTTGTAAGCAAGTTATGAGTCATGACATTACATCCTCAAAGACACCAAACATTATTTTAAAAGGATATTATATTAAGCCTGTATGAATAAGCATGCTGTAGAAATGGCAGTACTGGAAAACTATAACCTTCGTTCCATGAAGCTTATTAAGACTCCTTATTTCAAGCTGGGGGGGAACATGAGTGCTTACATGTCAGAAGTTATCTACAGTGAAAAATTGCGTAAATATCTCGGGGATTACCACCCTTAAACTTAATTGCCAGATCTGCAAGTTTCTCTCACCTTTAGGTAAAGTTGTTGCGTCGGCCAGTGTTAAGTGCAACTAACTGTCTTGTCTGTGTAAGGGATAACGTTTGATCCCGGCCAACCTGAGGAATGTATAAGGCAAAGTGAGGCAGATGAAGACTGTTCCTGCCATTTCCAGTGAGACGTGTCCCATATCCATAGTCAGATCTTGTAAAAGTCTTTTTAATGTGAATCCATCAACAAATTTATTCATGGAAGTAAAACAAAGTAATGTTTTTCCAGAAATTGGTCTTAGTACCTTCCAAACAGTTATCTAGAGAGAGAGAATTAGTCAGAACACAACTACAGACAGTTAGGTTTGTACTAATGTGACCTTCTGTTTCATGAAACACTGCTGATGTACTCCACACATCACAATCATTGTCTGACTCGAGCGATGGTGTTGCACGTGAAACGTGTTGCGACCGTGTGTGCAGGAGAAGAGTCGTCTGCCGAACGGAGTGACGGAGGCGAGCGGATGCATGTTCTGCTCTCCGCACTTCACCCCGCTGGTGGAGAAGCAGCGCGCTGTGACGCGCCCCCCGGGCAGCCGCGCCCCTCGAGGCAGGTCGGGTCGTGGTCGTTCCCGCGGCAAGCCCAAGCCGCCCAAGGACAAGATGGCGCAGTTGGCTGCGTACTTCGTCTAACTGCTGCCGCGACCACCAGTGTCGTGTGCCGGTTATTAAATTAATTTTGCAGAGACTTGGTGGTTTTATTGAAAGTTGTTCCCATGACCTTTTCCCAGTATTGGTATGTACCCTGATAATTACTGCTCATGCCGATAGTATCAGATAATACTACTTAGTTATCCAGTACCCAAACAAAGCTAAATTATTTGCTTTTTACTAGGATGAATACAGTCAATTATTGACACTACAACCCCAAGAATAATGACTCCTCAAAATAATAACCATTTTGTGGGGAACCATGGAAAATTTGGTTAAAGAATAGAACAATTTCGAGGAAATAGGTTGAAAGTAAGTTTGTGGTATTTACTTTGGTTCCTGACTGTACAACTAAAAAGTGAGAAAGATCTAAAAATACACACAACTCATTTAACACGCATGGTTGTCTGCACATGCCATCAAGGTCGTCAAAGTTTACCCATGCCTGTCTGCCATTACTTGAGTTACCCACCAAGTGGCCTAGCCCAGAGACCAACCTTTGTGCGACCACATAGCAATAGAAGCACTGGACCGCACTGCTGAAAGGAGCAATAAAGACTACCTTTCTTTGTGAAACTGTGAACAGAGTAATTAAAAGTTCATATTCAGATATATTATTTAATGTGAAGGTTATTAGGACAACAGGCAAGGCAGAATGTACTCATTTTTAAAACTTGTTTTTAGTTACAATTTGATATAATGAATCAAACATTCCTGACTTGGATAGCCACAAAAGTGCAACATTTAACTAATAAATCAGCTGATTTTCCTGCAAGAAGCCTGTGGATATGCAGTTCATGCTTGCTCGGTTGGTATGCTGTGTTTGACACGGGCAGGGCCTATATGTCTGTCTTGGGTATAATTTCTCTCGGAAGGAGTCAAAATATTAAAATAAACTTGACGTCCATGTGTAACATGTTATCCCAGACGAAGCGTGTAAGTGTTCCGGTCCCACTATTTTCTCCAGAAGATGTGTGTTAATATTTCCTGTGTAAACAGTTGCTAGAGGAATACCCTTTCCCGCATGTTACATCTTGGGACGTCTCCGTCCGCATTCAACCGCTCATGCAATTAAATGTTTTAATTTTTTTCCTACAAACAGGTTTGGGTAGCGACGTCAAAAGAGTGTTACTTCTTCTCGTTCCCTTGTATAGAAGAAAGAGATATAGAATGAGTGCTTCCTCTTGAGCTTCGTTGGCTATTCAGTAGTTAACAGGTGGAACTAGTCGAGGAAAAAGAGAGGCTGCAATAATTGTTGATAACATGATCAGCTAGAAGACGGGAGGTAGTGAATAAGAAGTGAGAGTGGGCAGAAGTAAAATGGAGAAATGCAATGGGAAGAAATTGATTTAATGTACAGCAGTCGGCTCAGTCTATTTATCTGCAGACAATAATCTTCAGACTTTCACATTTAGGTTTCCAACTGACAGATAAATGCTGTTCTGTTTTCAGAAATTATGGGGCAATTTCATAGCAAGATCGTATAGTTCAAATCGTCCAGGCCACTGTCGTATGTGTATTTTAAGTCTTCGGTCACATGCATTTGTTTATTAAAAATGGCAAAGAAAAATTTTTCCCAATTTTATATTAGTGATTATCTTATTTTTATGTGAACGATTGTCGCATGGAAAATGCCATCAGAAGCTGCATTGTTGTTAGTAATCAACTTGTCAGCGGCAATGATAAACGACTTCACTAACTAAACTCCACTCGTCAGGTGACGCATCATGCTTTCTTTCTTGACGTGCGGCCCTTCCAAGACCGGGAAGCCCTTGTGAAAAGCTCTTCTGGGCCTCAGTTGCTGAACATTTCCGGCTTCAGGGAGTCGGAATAAACACCCTGTGGAGACCATGTCAACATTGTCTCAACGAGTATGATGAGCAGAACAAAGTTAAACCTGTGTTGTTGGAGGTTTGCCCGGGAACGGGTCACTTCTACATCAGCTGCAAGCACTGCGATGCTACGTTTCATCATACGTGTATAGGCTGGACGGATCAGCAGGAGGATGTCGAAGGGTTAGAATACCGCTGCACCAACTGCCAAGGCCGTCACCACCGTTGCGACCGATCAAGTCCTTGGATGGGCTTGGGACCTGAAGGGGCTCATTTTCAAATGCCTGATCTCCTGGATAACACCAGAGCGAGTTCAACCCCAACCCAAACCTATAGCCGTTATGCAAGACGTTGTGGGTCCAAGATGAAAACAGAAATGTACGTAAAGTACACATCACCCACGTGAAGATAGTCGCTGAAACTGAGATTGAACAGGATGCCAGAAACAGCCCACCTCTGCCACTACTATTTGCACCAGAATGCTGGCGTTGTTATTGACCAGCCAGATGGAGAAGTGCCAACCGTGCATCTTGCTACTCTCTGCGCATGAGCCGTCTCCCTCCGTGCTGCCACCATCGGACCTGCAGCGTATGCCTTTGCTGGAGCCAGCACCAACCAGGGGGAGAAGAGAGCCCACTGTGCCTCGCCTGACTGGCCAATCAGCGAGCGAAGAGCGGCAACCACCACGACTCCAGCCACCGCGGAGGCCGGGAAGGAGACTGCCGGCCACCATCCAGGCGGGGAAGCACTTACTTCCCCTCCCGCGACACAGCTGCGAACCCAAGCAGCGACGTTCCGGCCACGGGCTCCGTATCTGCAGCACGTTGACCCGGCAAACACAGCATCCACCAGCCGCACTACGCTACGTTCCACCACAGTGCAGAGAGCAGCCAAGGGGGGATCAGCATCAATCCAAATCTCAATAATGACCCCTTCAAAGTAACTACCATTTTCCTGGGAACTATGCATGGTTGTAGTTTAGAGAGATGACTATCAAAATGGTTTTTTTTTACTGTAAGTTAACCCACTGGTTATCCTTAAAGTCACAGGTGAAAAATGGGATGTTTCGGCAAGGTAATGTTCAGCTACGTCAAGTGTACATCTCTAGTGAAGCTCCTCAAGAAACTACAACTCTTGAATGAATAACTTGGTCTCCTGTGACACGAGTCCATGTTAACATTCCTTTAACGTTACTAGAAGATATGCGAGTGCCTGTCCTGTTTCAGTTAATTATGCGGTGCAACTTTGACAAGAATGGCGGGCATGGAATGCCATTTTGTAAGTAAAAATCCACGATACCGGCATTGTGTCGTACGTACTGTATGTACGTGAATGTAAGTTAATGTTCTCTCACCACAACATTTTTAATAGTTATAGTAGTTGAGAGAAATTAAGAAGTTTGATGGATGTGTCAACTGCTGGCCTCACTCATCTCCGGTTCAACTATTTTATGTCTGTGCTGCTGACATCAGGTGAATTAAAGTCACCCTTCTGATGCCAAAGATAGGCTTCAGCAGTGGCATAGCGAGACATTTCTTAATGGTGGAGTTAGTGGTGCTAATGCACGTGTTAATTAGAACTAGTAGGAAAAAAAAATACTTCACAATAAAAAAATGCATAGTGGTTTATAACAATTATGTAAATATTTTTATCACAATGAAAGGCTTATTGGAAACTAAAATAGGAAATAATTAATGACAATCTTATGGATAAGCGGGAGTTACAACCCCTATATTCTTCCCCTTGTGTACAGAACTGTGTACGGGCTGGTTAATACGCCAAGTACACAGAATTGCATACTCGCCCCTGCACTTTGCCATTGCCATTAACGTGTTACCTATCGACATTAGGTAATTTATTACTTGATGAAATATGCTCTATTTGTACTCATCTACCCCACTCTGGAGTTTATCATCGCTTGTTCGAGTACACCTGGTATATTAGGGTTGCCATATTTTGAAGACCACAGAAGAGGATACATTTGCCAACATCTACGTCTTGTTGATGAAGCTTCTCCTCGGAGTGTTTATTGGAATACACCTGTGCATGCAGATTGAGTCCTTTATTTTACACAGAGTTGAAAGTATCTGGTTTACATGCCATGTGTTTTCCTTGAAAATAATCTCTACCCATTTTAAAACAAGAATACCTTTTCTGTAACACAAAAGAATTTTCTTTTTCTGCATTTTGTCACACAAAAATACAACATATGCAACAAATCGTTAGTTTGGAAACTGAAGATGCTTGCTAGGCTCAAGATAAGTTGCTACATGTAAAAAATTAAAACTTGGAAAATGTCATTGATTTGCTATAGTCTACTAATATTATTCAACCAGAAAACCAGGACATTTTGCCAAATTTTTTAATTATGCCCTTACAGAAATGTTTATCCTAAAATAAAGAGGACACGTCCAGGAAAAACCAGATATATGGCAACCCTAACACTGTCATCCGACACCGTTCTTCTGCCAAAGTAATCTCATGGTGATCAGCGCACGCACGAGGTGCAGGGTCGTGTTACGTGTGTTCGGCGCGTCGACATGTGTAAAGTGCACATAAGATTGACCTATAGCCAAAGTCAACAGTGAAAATGGGTTTTTTTAGCAAGTAAGGTTTTCATGTATTTATTTTGATGTGCACTCCTGTGCATGTTTTTGTAAATTAGTGTTGTGTGTTTTCCTTCCATTTTGGTCTTGCATCATTCTCTATGAACGTGGTCCGCACAGGGCCACCACGTCCAGTGTGAATTTGTGTTCTCGCTTCCGACTGCAATCGGGCAGTCTTGGACCGAACAGATACGTGCCATGTGACTTGCAGTGATCTCAACTTTGCTCTCTCCAATACGTTATTTCTGTTTGTTAATTCATTATGAAAGCCATTCCATTTACCCCCGCCTGGCCTCCATTAACTGACTCGGACGGCTCTTAAATAATCATGTCTCCTTAGGGTATTTTTTCTTTGATGTAACGCAGTATATCTACCTTGAGTTGGTTCAGACGGGGCTTCGAGTAATGGTTTTCGCACCACAGCACCTTTTGTACTGTTTTATAAGTTGCTTTTAAGTTCATGTAGCGAATTGAATGTGTGTTGAACGCAGTGTGACTTTAAATCTAACATGCACGTGGTCGCCCTTAATTCCTGCGCTCGAGCGACCCAGACTCCTTGTACTTGCGTTTGGCATGCTCCGTGGCCGACAACAGAGCAGAAGGTAATGTTTTGGCATCAATCATCCTGCCATGTGGCGACGTTACGACCCTGGTAAGGCCTGTTCTACAATGACATGCACGTGGATATGGATCATGGAAGGGGATGCGTAACGCACTCCATGTTCAATCTACAATGACACGCATGCAGATGCGGATAACGTACAGATACACTTAAGAAAGCTGGGCCGCTCCCAACTCTTCCTTGTCCGTTAATCCATGTAGCCAATAGGAATCGAGTATTTGGTTTGTTGATATACGTTTTCATGGCCATTGTGGTGTAAATTACAAGTGCTTCGATTTGCCATGGTGATTATCATTTCTGTTTTACTTTTAATAAATAAGTGCACATGGTTCGGTAGTAGTATTTACCCATTTTTAAATACTGTAAAAATATACAAAATAAGATATGTATATTATGAAACTTATATAAGTAATTTGCAATAGCTGAGTATTTTTTATTTCGTAAGTGGCAAGACTGTACATATCTTCGTATTGTAGAATGGTTGAAATTCAACCCAAGTCGTCGGCTTGTTCAGTTCTTGTGTAACTGCGGTCGGTGATGGTTTGGATTTTTGGACTTGGGCATTAGGGTTGCTGCATCATTTTGTGTTTGTGCCGTTTTGGCGGTTTTTGTGAGTGAAATGGACCTTCGATTTTTGGATATTTCATCTTATGAATGTTTTGTCGTCTTTTGTGTGTGGAATCGTCGATGTTGGCTGTGGGCGCAAACCATAGGCCATTCATTACAACTCCTCAAATAAAAAAAAAGTAGTCTGCTTGTTATGCTTGCATTCCCGAGACCGATTTCTTACGTCTCTGTTTAGCGCGCACTTTTGGACGGCATCCTCATCTCTACTTCCACGTACCGCCTTACCAATTGATGCCGATAACAGCATATGTGTGCAGCTAAGGATGCCAGCAGCTGAGGTCCCTCCTCATATTCCTTGCGCTTCTCTTAGTCCCAAGATAATGCCTGCCGTAGGGTGGCTTACAGTGAAGCAACTACTTGGTGTGTTACTAGGATCAAGGTAGGGGACAACCTATACAGACTAATCTTTTGTGCTGTTCAGGTTCGCAGTATGCATACGAGAGAATTTTGATGCCAAAAATGTTTGTGGCAGCTCTGGGAACATATGTTTATGACGAGTATATTGGTTTCCTGTTCACATAATATTATACTGAGGCTTTGCGATAGTAACATAAACAACTTAATAACATATCACAACAGCGCATGCTTCCTCACTGCTATAANATGAGTATATTAGTTTCCTGCTCATACTGAGGCTTTGCGATAGTAACATAAACAACTTAATAACATATCACAACAGCGCATGCTTCCTCACTGCTATAACCACCAACATGTATATCTATAATGGCCCACATTAATATTTGGCCACCGATGATTATCGCAGTTTCATGGCCTTATGTTACATTAGAAATGAAGATAAACTTAAAACATATTGCAAAATGATTCTTGCGTGCTTTAAATTAAATATAGCGGTAGCCAATAACGGAAACGAGCAATGCAACTTAACAAACAATGTGATTTTGTCATCCCATGCTGCATAAGTACGCCACTTTAATATTCGTCCATCATCATTCAAACACAAACACAATCCTCTTTGCAAACTAAACAAACAGTTTTTTTAGTACCTGGTAGCATGGCCATTCTGTTTAATTACTTCTCGCAGGCATTGTGGCGTATTAGCAATTGTTTTCCTGGTACATTCGGAGCCAATCTTACTCCATTCTTCCTTGAACCTTTTCTCTAATTCTTTTGTGGACCTTATTGTTGTAGTACGCAGTCTTCTTTTGAGTTCATTCCACAGTATTTTCTATGGGATTCAGGTTGGGTGATTGAGTAGGTATGTTAATGACTTTGGGACAGTTAAACAAAAGCCAGCTCTTGACAATGTACAACTTGTGTTTTGGGTCATTATCTTGGTAGATCTTAAACGTGTTCATAATGCCCAGATTATCAGCACTCTTGTGTAGGTTTGCTTTCAGGATGTTAAGACAGTCTTCCTTTTTCATTGTTCCATTGACACATACAGCCTCTCCAACACCTGCTGAAGATATACAGCCCTAGATCATAATACTACCTCCACTGTGTTTCACAGTATATTGTATGTTTCCAGGTTTTAGCTCCTCATTTGGCTTGCGCCACACTGTTACCCTGCCATCTGAACCAAACACATGAAATTTCGTCTCGTCAGCAAAAATAACGCCATTCCACCAGCTTTCATCTTTGTCAGTGTGGTCTTTTGTGAACGTAAGTAGTTTTTTTTCTATTCACCTCATTAATAAAAGGCTTCTTCCTAGGTACCCTGCCATTATATCCTGCTCTTCTGATAACTCGTATGGTTTCTGGGTGGATTTTCTTTCCACATTCATTGAGTACCTCCGTGGTAAGTTTGCAATTACTAATTTTCGGATTTTTCTTTATTTTCCTGATTACTAGACCTCTCTCGCTTAGTTTATTTGGTTGCCTTTTTTTGAGGTATCGAATCTATTCTGTCTTCCTTCCTAAACCTTGTTATGATGTCTCCGACAGTGGGCCTCGGCAGATTCAAGTGCTCCACAATTTCTCATCGAGATTTCTTCTTTGCATGATGACAAATGACCAGCTGCCGCTGTTCAAGCGTTGTATTCCTGCCCTACGTCCCATTTGCCTGACTGACGCAGCCGACAGAGCTGCCCAATACAACCTCTCAGCGCAGAGAGCGTGCAGGGAATGACACGAGGTACGAACGCAATGTGCATCGTGCCTGTGCCACGCTTCCACCACAACTGGCCGAATATTAAAGTGACGTACTTATGCAGCACGCGAGGACAAAATATTGTGTTTCATTAATTGGCAGTGCTCATTTCAGTTATTAGCTATTGTGGCATTTCATTTAAAGCACACAAGAATGATTGTGCAATATGTTTTATGTTTATCTTCATTTCTAATGTAACATAAGNAAAGCACACAAGAATGATTGTGCAATATGTTTTATGTTTATCTTCATTTCTAATGTAACATAAGGCCACGAAACTGTGATAATCATCGGTGGTAGAATATTAATGTGAGCCGCTGTATGTAAAAATGCTTACAGTACGCATTTAAACTTAATTTTTTTTCTCAGGTAAAGCTTGAATTATTTTTTCTATCTTGTGCAACGGCCTAGCCATTGAGCGTTCCCAAAAAAATATGTAGCACTACATCTTGCTGAACTGTACCTGGCATGACTATACTGTAAGAACCTATAAGCACTGGGGTCGTGCGGAGGTGTGTGTGTTGCTAGGTAGTTTAAATAATCTGTACCACAGGCCATAACAGATGTGCCAGTTCACACGTGAACAGTCAGGGCAGAAACAATACATGTATACGCAAGTAGACCTCCATTAAAAAGTTAAATAACTACATGCAATTTGTAGTCTTGTTACCGATACAGTATTCCGTGAGCGTCAATTTTGTATTGGGTAACTGTAACATTCATTCCAAAGCACATATTTTGTTTAAATATAAAACTTTTTGTTCATAGTTGTGAAAAATATTTTTGCTACTTAAGCTAACTCTAACTTGTTAATATATATAGGTTGAAATTAAATAATGCAAATTGTTGAAAGTTTAAATGGCAGTTAAAAGCTTTTAAAACGTTAAAATGTGCTCTGTAAAAGTGTGTATGTAAAGCTTGTATATATTTGTGCACATGTACATACACATTTAAAAAACTGTACATAGTAAAGTTTTCTGACTATAAAGTAACTAAATTCTTTAAGTTAATTCAGTAGTTGATATAGCATTGTTTAGATACATTTTGAACAGGCACGACTAAGAAACACATTCAGATTTTTTGAGGATGAAGGGTGGCTGAATTCAATATGGAAATACACTGTCAATATTGCATTTTCTCCTTTATTATACTCTAGGTGGGTTTATTCGAAAGATGTGGTCACTGAACATTGATGTTTTGTGCGTGATTCATTTTGTTGTGGACTTCCAGTCATCCACTAAAGCCTACTACATCACAGTTACTAATAATTTGGTTTGTACCTTGGAAACGACGAACCATACTTGCTTGGTCAATAGTAAGCACACACAAATAACACGTACATATTGTCAAACATTTTATTAGTTTTCTTTGAACACAACATTTTAATATCCAGATTCTAATGAGTTCTTTCATTAAATATATGTTTGTTTTTGTTAATGAGTAAAACCCCATTGAGTACACTGAATATTGATTTTCTTTAAATTTATAATTAGACATTAAATATCAAAAATTCTTGAATACCAAGTCAAGAGAGGCACAAAGTTTTATTATAGTGAAAACAATAGACTCTAACAACAGAAAACAGGATGTGTTCAAACATTGCAAAACTTTTTAAATATATATTTTAACAAGTACTGTTATGTATAGATAATTTTCAAATACAGTATGTACATTAGAAAATTCTGAACACTTTTCTCTTTTATCATGCAGAGTTTCGTACCTCGTCGACGTGTAGTTGTGCCGCTCCGGGCCCAACCCTCGCGTGGGGCGGAGACCCACCGTGGAGTCAGAACTGATTGTTTCAGCCAACTGGTATGCCAATAGATTTGCACAGACTGAACACTTTTTATTTTATTCTGTAGTTGATTTATTAATATTATGGTGGAAAAATTCAGGGTATATTAATATAATTATATACATTGTAAGCATACACGTTCATTTTCTTTTGTAAATGCGACTATTATTAGCATTATGAAAAGGGATATAGAAACAGTATTTGTTTTTAAATGTTTGGAAGTAACTGAACCACGATTCTATCTTCATAAGTGTAATTTACTGTGTGAGCAGTATATCAGATTGTCTCTCGAGGTTTGCTGATAGAACTGTCACGTTTCATCAGTGAAAGAAACGAGTGTTTATTTGTATGTAATATTTTTGCAATTGAGATCAAACAGTTAATTGTGTGTATATTGAACAATTTTCTTCGTTGCTGAAATTAATTAGTGTAGGTTATAATTTATACTTGCTGGAAGAAAAATTATTTACATCAGTACATCTAATTATCATAACTACCGTGCAAGCACTGGAAACATTCAATCAGTGGTGTACGTGAGCCGTAAAAACACTTATTGGCAACCACAAGTCAGTCTTACTCGTTCGGCACACCTCCGCCAGTTCGGAGGGTATCACTGTGAAATGGACTGCACAGTAACGTCTCTTCACAAAGCACTATCCTTTAATTTTTTTAAATAATGAAGTGTGTCTTTCCAAATTCCGACCAGAAGTTTTGCATTTGATATCTGCTCAGTATAAAGTACTTTCAGTATTATGTGTCAAACTGAAAGTCCCATTAAGTACCTGGTAATGATATTTCACTGTACGTTGGTTGACTGAGAACGGAGATGCCGAGAGACCTGCTACTTGTGAAGGGGGCTTGGTCGACTCCACAGACACTCCCAACTGGCAGGCAGTAGAATATTACAACTGCCAAAAAACTTTCACTATGGTAAAATGAACCATTTTCGAGTGTGCCTCTTGTGCTTGCTATGTTCTCACAACCACTTTCGGCAGGATTGTCAGGTTTTACCTAGTTGTTGCCAACAAGTGTTGATTGTTATTCTTTTGCTTGTGAAAGTAACTAACTGAATAACATAAGTTTATTGAAATGGGGTTAATAATGCCAGAAATAATCTCACCGCTAATAAGAATGCGATGGAACTTGAAGTAGTGTCTCTTAATGCAATAGAAATTAATGTTTTTTTGTCAGTAATGTTCATGTTGTAGATTACAGAATAAGCTACCCTTAGCGATAATAAAAGTAAAGTTATCAATCTGTATGTTATGTATAAACANTGTTGTAGATTACAGAATAAGCTACCCTTAGCGATAATAAAAGTAAAGTTATCAATCTGTATGTTATGTATAAACACTTTCTGCTTAGAGTATAAATGAACGAAGACAAGAATGAAATGTGTAAGACTTAAGGTGTGAACAAAATACAACTTTACAAAGAAGCGGTAATTCCTATTAAGACAGTGTTGTGCGCCACATTTTGTTTTTAAACGAGGTGACGCACAAACATCCGTGTTCTATTATGGCTAACGCTGACAACAAAACGTGGCAGTAACTTCGTTCTAGCATTAGGTAAACGTAAATAGGATTAGACAAATCAGGAACATTTATGCCTCAGATAAAGTTTTGAGNCTTCGTTCTAGCATTAGGTAAACGTAAATAGGATTAGACAAATCAGGAACATTTATGCCTCAGATAAAGTTTTGAGTTAAAAATTACATACAAAAATATATCTCACTGTAATTTCAACCAGCAGAAAACTGACATATTTTTTCAAACATTTATAATTCTATTGAGAACACCATCACTAAAAAAAAGGAAATAACATGAACTTTTTTCTACAATGGTGTTGTACCAATAAAAGTATTTACAAAATAAATTAAACAATGACAGCTAGATAATACTTTAACATTACTATGCTCATAAGACATCAAGATGATGTCAAATTTTAGAAACACTTTGAAATTGCAGGTTATGTTTTATTTTTAAAAAAGAATAGTTGCCCTGTCTACTTTAAATATTTATAAGTTATCCATAGGATAGCCTGTTGTTCTGCAGAGAGACAAATACAAGCATTCACCCAACATTTCTAGGTGATTTTTACACACACCCACCCACTCAAATATATATGCATTTTCACCGTCTCTCATAATTATACAGTATACTTAAAGAGGCATTACATTCTATGTCTGTATTTTTTTGGCATGAATCTCAAACATCATTTCTTACAGCTCAAGTTGTCCCTAAAATTGTGTCCATATTTGTGTATTTAGGAATATTGATAGGAAGAAAGAGAGTATTGTTTCTGCATGATGCTTTTTTTGGTTTGTAACTTGGTATTTGATTGCATTGTCTTACGTTCATGAGAATGTTTGGATAATCTCGTTGCATGCCCGTACTCGTGTGTTGTATGAACAGTAATCAAATTGTCCAGACCTGCACTTTCTCCGCCACCACGCACCAGTTGGCGTGGTCGTAGTACGAAGATATAATATGCAAGTTTTCTGCATACCGTTCTATGAGCTGATCCAGCTCGCCTTCCCGGAACACGTGGTAGTATCTGTGAAACGTGATCGCACCACCTCCGCTGTCCGATGGCAGCGATTCTTGTGACGTGGAGCCGCTGAGCGATGCGTGACTTTCCGTGTTACCCAAGGCCTTTTGGAAACTCTCGCGTTCGGTCGTGCTCGTGGGTGCTTCCTCCGAAGATGACCTGCCGTCGCAGCGAGCGGTTCTCCTGTCGGCGAACCGGAGATCCTTGCTGCAGTCGCTGCCGCTTGACTCGGGACCCAGCGACGTGGTGCTCGGTGTCTTGGTGTCGCGACGACTGCAATCGCTACCGCTGCCCATCATTTCGGAGGCATCGCCGGCATCGCTCGATTCAAGGGAATATTCTGCTTTTAACGCAATGTTCCTTGGTAGCAGCGTGATTGTTTCTTCGTGAGGAGAAAACTGATTGGTTGAACCATCACCATCTTTCCCATTGGAAAATTTACCTAAATCGTCTGCATTAGTTTGTTTTGAACAGAACTCTATTACCTTCGTGTTGTCGGCGAATGCTGTCGAAACTTTTTCTTCCATCAATACGTATTCTGACGTCGTGTCTTCAGAAGGAAACGCTAAAGTCTCGTGCTGCGTTTTTTCGGGCGAGGGTGCTATCTCTTGCAAACTGTTCAAGCTGGCGATGTAAGATTTCCTTTCCTGCAGTTCCTCGCTGAGCCTCGTCAGGTCGTTCAGCTCTTCGCTGAGTCGCTCCAGGTAGGGGTCGTTCATGTGGTTGAACCCTTCCGGCAACGTCGTCAGCCTTGTCGTCGTTCTCGGCTGCTGGCTGGTTTGCTGCCGGTATTGGTCGATTTCTTCAAGCAACTTTTCGCTCAACTTCTCTGCGAATTCGGCCAGGTGCTGGCGGCAGTCCTTGTCCCAAGACTCCTCCCCGCTTTTCCTCCCGGGACTCCTCTTGTCCTGGTGGTGGGTGCTGTCCGGGTTGACGGGCGAGGTGTGCAGGCTCCAGCCGTCTTGCAGCACGGCCATGGGGTCGCTGCTCTCCAGCAGCTGCAGCTGCCTTCGTCGCGCGCGAGGACTCGACTGGATCACCGCGTCAACTGTCTCTTCTAGGCTGCTCGCCACGTCTGCCGCTGCTTCCAGGAGGCTCAGCGATGAAGGTGACACCTGCGGTTCTCGTTCACGTTCGGCAGGTATCACTTCCTCCGAAGGTGTGTTTGCCTCTGCTTCATCCACAACCAGCTGTGGTCTGTCTTCTGAAAACACAGCATTTTTCACATATATTGTTCTTATAATTAGTTTGTATATACTTGTACAACAGTATAGCCTTCAAAACTATGTTGTCTATATTCCTTGTAATTACTTTTTCTCAATAGTCAGTTTATTTACAAATTTAATGTTATGTTAATTTGCGGCAAGCAATGGCATTGCTGCTAATACTTGAAGTTAGTATTTACTGTATTTAAATTATGACTCTCAATTAGTTATGACTTCTAAACACAACCAAATGTAACCAACCTTGATCAAAGTGTAAAAACTGCTAATTTGGATTACTAATTTTACTACCACGTAATAACTTTCTTATTTGCAGAATTACAGTTAAATTGTATTTAAGTAAAACATGTCGGGTGTAAATATTTAATTTTTCACTTAATTGTTTTTAATTTGGTCTACCTTTTTATGTTTTAGACCTAAACATTTTTATTTATCAATGAGCATTTTATTTGCTATTGCCTATGACAATAACAAATGTGACTGATATGGGATGTTCACTGTAAACTGAGCAATTTTGAAAGCCCTGCTTGAGATCTACTTGTGTGCACGTTGTAAGTTCTTCTTCATTATCTAAAATGAACACTGCCACGAGCCTAGTCTATTTATTCATGTGTCGGCCAAGTGAAACTGTAAAATTATTAGAAAAGCAAATATTTTTCAATTATGCTAGTTTTTACATGTAGATTCATTAAAAAAATAGAAAGTAAAATAAATAATTTATGTTACAACAAATGTTTTACCTAACACTTTTATTTCAACGTTAAAACATGGAACTACTTTCCCTCCATCTTTACCAACTTTACTGGGTGCACGCCACTTAGAGCGCCCGTTACAATGTATGTGGGTAGAAGCAGTGACTTTTTTCTATGGTTGATTTCAAAAGTGCTCACTTTATAGTGAACAGTCTTTAGCTAATTTAATAGTGACATTAGTGTTTCTACACATCGCTAATACAAGTTAGCAATGCAATTTCCTATTACACGATAACAGAAGCAGGGGTTACATTACATAATTTCTACAGTACGTAATTTATAAATTAATAAAGTAAATTTTTTCTTTCTTTTTTTGTAGTTACAGTATCTTGACATTGCATAGTGTATAATCATTATTTTGATGTAGGTATTTATTAATATTTGAGCCTTAAAGATATATGTTTAATTTGTAAGGAAGGAGTTTCTTGTATTAGCTTTTGTAGTTCCACAAACCCATTACATAACTACCTATCAAATTATTTCATATACAATTTTGTTGAATGTGTGAAATTTATGCGTACTCACGAACACTAGAACATTTTTCAGGCTCTATTTTGTGCTAGGTTATTCTGTAAATTAATCTGCAGTTTAAATTTGCGTACATCCATTTAATTTGCAATATATTGCATGTTTACTTTTGTTGCGATAAGAATGTTTTCTTTTCACGTACGTACTACATATATGTGTGAGAAAATACATTATCTGGTTAACGTGTCTGCCTCTCTCTCTCTCTCACACACACACACATGCACACACGCACGCACGCACGCACGCATGCTGTCTGTCTTTTGAAAACTTCCGCGACCTTGTGACTAGCAGCTTCCAGACCCGAACCTACCACCATTATATCATCCAGATACGCGTACACTCCCTTAACGCCCTTCAACACTTCCTCTATCGTTTTCTGAAAAATATATGGGGCACTGCAAATCCCAAAAGGCAGCCTAGTGTAACGATACAATCCTTTGTGGGTATTAATTGTCAGTAATGGCTGGCTGTGTTTGTTGAGTGGTAATTGAGTATATGCAGAATGTGAGTCTGAACTGAGAAAACACAGTTCCCCGAGCTATCTCACTGAAAATATCAGCTGGTNTATGCAGAATGTGAGTCTGAACTGAGAAAACACAGTTCCCCGAGCTATCTCACTGAAAATATCAGCTGGTTTTGGCAACGGATAATGATCCAGCAATGAAATGCTTAAAGTTCCCAGACTGACAAGAGATTTCACGGGGAAACACATGCCAACAGTTGCGGGTGTATGCTTGCATTTACAAATATTTACTTTCACGTTTCTGAAATAGTGCTAGACTATTAAATGGTGAGTTGGCACAGTCTTTATAAAATATCCCTAACATACTGCTCCATACTCACCTCACTTCACCCTCATTGGTTCTCAAGACCTCAATGTCGAGAGCTGTCCAAGTCACTCCACTCCCACTCTGTACCTATACCTCCCC
>NQII01002246.1:109848-150347 GCA_002778355.1 Clitarchus hookeri | reverse complement strand
CCTCCTCGCACCACTCCTCCTCACCACTCCGCTTACCACACCACACCACACCAAATGTAAACTGTTCCAGTACCACTGATAGAAACTACACTAATATTTTCAGCAACGTCATGATGCGAAACTTTTTTATATTGTTTGGCTGTTATAAAATTCTTGAGCTTGAAATATTGTGCACGCTATAGTGCGAGTCGTGAGGGTGCGCACCGCCCGGCAGACATCTGGGCAGGAGTCAAAGTGGGGCGAGAGATGTACATGCAGCGTTGGTAATGCTATCAGCTGTTTTACAAAAATCAGGTAATGCATCCATACTGCTGTTAGTGAATACTGAATATTGAATGTTTGTGGGACGGCATGTAAGCTACTGTGGGCTATTCTCTTGTTGCTGAAATACAGATCAGTCCGTAATAGCCTACAATCAAGCAGGCAAGAGGGAACTTGGCCCAGCATTGCCAACTGTATGGAATACACGTATGGTAAATCTATTGCTTGAAGAGAGATGTACAGAAAATTTATGGTTGTATAATTCATTCACTAAAAATACTAAAAATTTGCTTGGGCAGTTCACATTTTTGTTGAGTAATAAGCACAACCCATGAACGATGCATATATTAAATAAGTGAGGCCAGTTTAATTGGTACTAATGGCACATATTTTCAGAATAGTCCTTTAAATGGCAGTGTGTTACTTTGAGGTACTATGTACCTATTACCAGAAAATATTTGTTGTTTGTTCTGAAACCTGAAGGAATAGACAATACTCGTATGTACATTTTTAATATATATGTATGATTTTTAAATTATTGATGCTTAGGTGTATAGTTTTGTAAATTATTCGCACATTCAATATTTAATTTTATATCTAACAAACAATTAATGGGCTATAATAATGAGCAAGTTAAGTTTTTTGAGTCTTCTGACAGAAATGAAGATGATAAAAGTGTAAATTTAATTTGTAATTAATTTTTTTCTTTTTATCAAATTATTTGAAGGATTTTTGCGATGGATATAGAAATGTTGCATTTTAAATCCAGAAATGGTGTAGAATGTTGGCAGGCGTGTAGTTCGCATGCCGGGCACCGTACACTGTACAGACATGATGGCACGGGGCTTCTGGCTCACCCTGGAGGTGCATGTCGCCTAGAACACTGATGACACTGCTGACGGAGTCCGGGGACGACACGCCGCTCGAGTCGCTGTCCATGTCGTCTGTCTCCGGGTTGAAGAGCTCGAGCGACAGAAGGCGCGGCAGCGGCCGGTCGGCGCGGCCCTGCACGGCTGCCGAGGACCTCCGTACCAGTGGGAACGATGACCTGGAGGACACTCCTGCAGCTGCAACATAACACCACCACTTTCACACATATAACTATCTACCTACTTCTGTCTACCTCTTTCTATCTATCTATCTCTCTCTCTCTCTATATCCCTCTGTCTCTCTCTCACACATTCTCTCTCTGCTATTGCTATTTGTGCTATACTTGCAGTACAAATCAAAGTTAACTTGACGGCCAGAGACAAAATAAAGAACAACTGGGGCATCATTGGCTGTCGTGATAGACTTCCCAGTTCTCTTCGACATTCGAGTCTAAAATAATTTTATCAACTCCTTGGAAGATTGTAATTTTTATTCGTTTCCTAAATTATTGAATTTTAATTATTTTTGGGGAGTTGTTTAGAGCACATGTAAAATAAGTTTTATTACAACCACAGCAGTAACAGTTGCAGAAATTGCTGAAAAATAGCCTGTAAACAGATGAATTTGGCGGTTTCTCTCGCGTCTAGATGTGTGGTTTATAAACAGTAATTTTAAAAACAACACTCGCGGCACGTAAACACTCATAACTATTTTACTTAATCCGGTGCCAACTTAACCAGGAGCTGGCCAGCTAGACTGTACAACAGCATAGTCACACCCGGAATAAAATACTGTCGGTAATGTGGAATACCACAGTTGTTACAAAACATACAAAAATTATTAATTTAGTAAATAATTGCAATTAAAGACTAAGAATGTCTATATGAATGTGTAAAACGCTTACAATATTAGTTTACTGTAAAAGTGAGGGGGGGGGGGGTTACACAGTTCTGTAGCTAGTAAAGTAAAAAGCCAATGATTTGACTTATGACACTGTTTTAATGAGGGTGAGATATGTAGGCCCTAATTACGATGCCTGCCTGCTTGGAGATTTTTCCAATGTTTGAGGCTGAGAAGCGGAAGATCTATAAGGGCTACACTGGCACACGCTACAAGTGCACCATCGCCGCTACGCGCAGGGCTCTGAACTGACGTGCAGTGTTCTCGTAGTGCTGCATGTACTAATGGGACTTTGAGCGGTGGCTCTACAATTTTATTCGTGTAAAATCTGTAGCAAGGTTAAGTGCATGTCCATCGAGTACTTTTGTTTGTATATAACCTGCATATTCAGAGATAAAGCCATTTTTAACTGTGTTGGATGTTGGAGTGCTCCAAAATGGTGTTTTTAAATTGCAAGTAATTGACAGACATAGTGTGAGGTATGCATTCATTTCGTAGTTCAGCATATTGCATGCACTTTGTATAGTTTTGTAGAACAACCAGGATTTCAAACACTGCAAGGCAGTTCCAGCACCACGGGCCCCTTAACTGGTAGTGCATTTTTTACAATGATTAGTTTCAAAATTGCTCGTTGAACAGTGAGATAAGTCTTACCTGCAACTCGCGATATAACTGGTGCCGGCTTCACACTCAGCAGATCCTGGAAGAGACTCGGCTTCGCGGATTGCGAGGGGCTGGTCCTCTTCTCCGCCGCCTCCTTGGCGGGCTGCTGGCTGGACGGAGAGGGGCCGGAGGGGAGGGTGTCTCCGGGAGGGGAGTACGTCGCCGATATGGACTGCTGCTTCGTCAGGAGAGGCTGGGGACCCGGCAGCACGACTTGCGTCGCCGGGCAGGATACAGGAACTGGACTCACTTTCGGAGGTGTAATGGACGTATTATTCACATTCGGAGAAGTCGAGGATGTGGACACTGTACTGGCGGATGCCAAGGATGTGGACACTGTATTCGCGGATGCCAAGGATGTGGACACCGTACTCGCGGATGCCAAGGATGTGGACACCGTATTCGTGGATGCCAAGGATGTGGATTTTGTGTTCGGAGAGGTCTCGGTCGTGAATTTAGAATTTGGGGAAGTAAGAATTTTGGGCGTGGAAGGGGCCGTGTGAGTGGTCTTGGGCGACACTGGGGGCGTCTGGCTAGTGGTCCTGGGCGAAGCTGGCGACATCTGCTGAGTAGACTTGGGTGAAGTTGGGAACGGGGGTGATTTGGGAGACGTGGTTGGAACGGGCGAGCTGGACCCGGTGGCCCCGGCGTTCGAGTCGGTCTGCTGTGTTTCCTGTTTTGGCACGAAGATGACGGACGCGAAGCTGTCCTCGGAGTCGACGCTTGTGTCGCTCTGCAGGCTGCTGTCCTTGGAAGAGTCGGAGCCGTCCTCGCGGGAGTGCCGTCGCGCGCCGTCCTTGTCGTCGCCGCTGTTGGAGGACGTGGAGCCGGTCCTCTTGCTCTCCGAGGCGGGGGGCGACGGCGCGGTGCAAGACGCCGCCCCCGCCGTCTCCGTCTCCCCGGGGACGACCTCGGGCTGTGGCGACGTCTCGCCTCCCTTCCACCCCTGCAGGATCCTCACGAACCCGTTCTTGAATGAAGTCCCCGCCACTTTCTCGATCCCGGTCGTCGAGCTCTTCAGCTTGTTCGTGAAGCCGTTCTTGAGGATCTGGAACCTTTTGGCGGTCGACGTGGAGAAGAACGTGTCTCTGAGGGAGTCGAAAGTGCGGTTCCTCCGGAAGATGAGTTCCTCGTTGAGCGAGGCTTGCTTCTGGATGTTCTGTCGGACTCGCTCCTTCTCCCTGAGTCGCTCGGTCGACATCAGCTCCTCGTTCATGGAGCTCTGCTTGAAGACGCCCCCGCAGCGCCGGGTGGCGCCGGCGACCCGGAACTCGGGCAGCGCCTTCACCAGGTCCCGCATGTCGGTCGGCTCGTCGCGGCCCTCGTCCTCCATCTCCTCCTCGCAGATGGACTTCTTCTGCTTGACGAGCTTGGGCTTGGCGCTGGGCTGGGCCGTCGCGGAGGGCGCCTGCGCGGCGGGGGCGAGGCAGGTCACGGGGAGGGACCCGAGGCTGGGCACGCTGGACCGCGACCTCACCATGGTGCGCTGGCCGGTCGCCAGGATGTCGGTGAGGCTCTTGGACTTGTGTCCGAGGATGGAGTCCTGGCGCGGCGCGCACGTGAACGTCTGCCGGCGCTCGGCTGCCTCCTGCTGGTCCTCCTCCAGGCGGCGCAGCTCGATGGGCAGGTCCTGGATGTCTTCGCCGTCGTCGTCGTCGGCGCCCTCACAGCCCTCCGGGTCGTGTCGCTGCGGTGGGTCCTCCTTGGCGCACGAGCTCCACGACTCTAGGAACCACGGCCTGACCCTCGCACGTGACTTCGTGCTCCCCGCTAGCTTCTGCAACACGCACCACCAGCTCACGATCCTCGCCATCTCTCTTTACAACTCACTGTTAAGGCCACTGCCTACCGGCTGGCAGCTGCGAAACTTAAATAGGAAATCCCACGCTAAGGAAATTTCGCCACTGTGCGTTAATTTTAAAGATACACGTTTCAAACAAAATGTATTCCTCACAAATTTTTTAGGGGAAGACCCCTACGAACGTATATTTTCAAAATAGATAAGCAGTATGTTTTTTTTTTAAATATATATTTTAAAAATTCCTTGCAAACAGGATATATGTTCTATGGAAACATCTCCGCTGTAGGGAACTTCTAAAAAACTCGCGAAGAATACATTTTGTTTGAAACTCCTATCTTTAAAATTAACTCGCTGAGCTGAAATTTCCTTAACATGGGATTTCCTATTTAAGTTTCGCAGCTGCTAGCCGATAGGCAAGGCCCTTAATATTTAATATTAAAATTCTAACATTATAATTACATACAGAACTACTTTACAGAGTTCCTGGAACAAGAATAGACTGTATTCTCTCACATGCGAGACTAAAAAATTATGAGCAACGATTACTGTCACAGATGAAATTAAAACAACTTGGCCAAAATAATATCGTGGACTTGAAAATCTCTCTTAAGATACGCCTTATGCCCTGACAGCCCTCGTTTTCAAATATTTTACCTATAAATTAAGCTACTATGAAATAAATATAAATCCTTGATGGAAGGGGAAGGAAGGACGTGGTACATAAATTATCGCTAAGTACGTTAACTGGCGTCCACCGGTTTTAGGAAGCCAACTTTGAAATCTAAGGGATGCCAGTCCTAGAAAGTGGCTTTTGCCAACACCGCGAGGGAATACTTTGCTAGATCGATGCACTTATTTTGCAATTTCTTGCGACGTAATGGCATGTCAAAATTTTGGGGCGTAAAAATATGTCGTTAGTAATACATCGTTACTCCTAAATATTTTCTCACGAAGTTAGTAAAAAACGGTTATTTAGGATTGTTACTTCTCAAGTTTTCTGTGCTGGTTTTCATGCACTGAAAGTAAGATTATAGTCTATTCTTCACGGTTACTTCCAACTTTTATAAATCCTTGCAAAAGATCCAATTTCAGGTCATCCCTCCGCCTCATGAAAACAAAGTTTAACTGAGTCTAGAAAATTACACGAAAGGGACAACGCACATCTAGTGTAATCATATTTTGCACGAGAACTATTCTAACTAGGCATTACCAACACACGTATAATTTTCTTCTTGTTTTTATTCATATTAGTTACAAATGAAATAATGTAATTTAAAGACAGAATATAAGTTAAAAGTTAAATTTAACCAAAATCAGGTAATTTTATGTTAGCAGAAATATAACACGCTTGTGATACACGTCATACATGGGGTGAGTTTTCAAGGTTTGATTCAAAAGGTGTGGCGAAACCGCGAATGGGCTATAATATTGATAGTGTTCATTAATGTCTCCATGCACTGTTAACACTTTCAGTTACAGTGTACTGTTAGTGGGATGTCTGTCAGGAAGAGGATTTACGACCCACACTACACACAGCAGAGATCAGTGTCCCATGAGCGAAGTGTCTCGCACGATGGAAGACATAGTTCGCTGTTGAGACCGTACTCCGCGGTCTCGCAAACGAGTGCTGGCATTGCCACTTTTTAATTGGCTGACCGACAAGCTTCGGCTGCGGGTTAATCACGACAAAAGTAGGCTAATACATATACATGAATCATGGTGTACAGTGAATCCTAAGGGCAGCACATATTTTCGATGTTGGACCTGAAACACTAGCTTATTACAAATATCGGAGAAAAAAATTGTTAGATGGGACATCGTGTGTCTCGATAGTGTGTGATGCTACAAATACCTGTGGTCGCCACAACACCTGTCTGTCGATGTCATCAAATTGTTCCACGGAAGTAATCCACGGTCATCGCCTTTATTTCCACTTCATCTCCACGGCGTAGCTTACTTGGGACTTGAAATATGCGTTGTTAACCAGCATGTCACAATTAACTTCACACATTATCCAGACACTCAGCTTCATCCACAGTAGTAGTACTGAAATAGTGTTTCAGGACCAACTTCGAAGATAATTGCTGCCCTTGGGATTCACTTGGGCTGGTATCGTTTCTCCTCCCGTCGTGTAATTTCTGCCGCAGCTTTATCACGCGGCCTCGTTCCAGTTCCAGGACCGATGGTCCTCGACGGACATCACCTCGAAAGCTCATCCCTGAGTCGTCCCCACCCCCAAGTCGCACTTCCTTTATCGGCGTTTGCTTACGCACGTAGTACACTCGTTGACAAACGAATCGAAGTACCCAGGAGAGTTATCAGAACTGATATAAAAATATGTAGACGGCACGCGTCTTCAGTGCACTGTGGCCGCTGCCAGTCAGACGTGGAACGAAATGTCAGTATTCTGCACATTTAGATTTAAGGAGTTTGCAATTTCATTGCAATCAAATTACGTATTGAGACACTCGACTTTCTTTTCGTCGAAGAGAGTATTTTGAGAAGTTTCCGTGTATATAACTCGCAAATTAACTTGAACTTAAAGTCCCTACTTGTTTAGCAGGGCAAAACTGTGAAACTGTTTTAATTAGCGTTACCTCGTACGAAGTGTAAAAAAAAACAAGGATGTAATTATGATTCCTTACTATCCTCTGTCGTACATTCACCCGATTCATTCATAATAGCATGGCGATTATGTTGGAAAACGTATTCGTCTTTTACGGTGCCGGCAAATGCTTGTCAAAAATATAGTTTCACGCTAGCACGCTGATATCGATACGATTTCCAAACATGTCTACCGAGTGCCCTATAGAGTTTATTACGATGTGAAGGATTTGCTGAACGTAAGATAGGCTAATGTTAGTTTCTCTTCTGTGTAGGCCTGTGTGTCCAATATTGCCTCGCACACTGCCAACGGCTCTGTCAAAAAAATGCTATCGAACACTGGCGCGACGTTTATTTTCGATTAGTTAAAGAATTGCTTCAATTTTAATTACCATTAAAAATCTTTATAGCAAATTGTATTTTCGTTACATGACAACTTGGATCAGTGGAAGCGTGTTTAACTTTCAAAGCTCATATTTATGTAAACAAATATGTGCTACCTAAGAGTTTGAGACATATAGGTATGACAGATCTACTGGCTGCCGTTGCAAATATAATCGATTACTGCGCATCTGGTATGCGCGTCGTTGAGAAAAATACGGGATAGAGAGTGCCTGCTAGCTGTGCAGTTAATAAATAACATCTGAGTCCCCAAAAATAGAACTGTTTTTTTTTTTTTGCTTTAAGGTCTGTTGAAATCACGTGGCTTCGACTAAGTTTAGTTCATTGTTTATATAAACGTGTGTTTAAGACTGTTACTCACTTCGCCTGATCGCAAGTTTTAATGATACTGAGATATATTCAAGTTACGCTATATTATTTAAAGAAAAATAATAACGAAGCATGAGTTTGTTGATAAAGTTATCGTTTGAACACGTGCTTTAGATTCGTGCTTATGCGAATCGTAAGTCAACGTTGGAGACACGCGCAGGGAGTCAGCGTGCGTGATGCGCACTCTACCTCCTCCTGCGGCGCGATGCACAGGGAACCAGCTGCCGATGCAGTGGGAATCACCGCGAGTCAGTAGCAGTTACTGAGTCGGTGGTAGTACAAGCTACCGTGTATCTGAAGAAGTCACCATCAGTCACTGTGTGTGTGCAGGAATCGGTCACTGTGACATCGAAGAAGTTTCTGTCAGTCAGTAGAAATCACGGTTAGTCAGCAAAAAATTTCTGTTAAATCATGGAAAATCCCGGTGATAATCAATAGGATTTCAGTAAGTTTATCAGTTTTGGACTCAACAAATTTATTAGTCTTTATTTACTGCCAAGGATGATTATGAGAAAAGCAACAAATAACATGTGAAATACGCAACAGTACAAATTCAAATTGGAAACAAAGTTTAATCAAGAATCGTACGAAATAAATATAAAAGTAATATGTATGAAAAATGAACCCAATTTTCTTATTTTTTAGATGTATAAGTTATATTGAGTTTTTATTGCAAGTTTTATTTGTTTCTTGTCGCTTTTCTCGTTTTCAGCTTCAGCAATAGAGAAAGTCCAACGAATTTCTCAGTCCAGTTAAATAGCTGAGGATCAAATACGTANTTTATTAGTCTTTATTTACTGCCAAGGATGATTATGAGAAAAGCAACAAATAACATGTGAAATACGCAACAGTACACGCACAAAAAATTGGAAACAAAGTTTAATCAAGAATCGTACGAAATAAATATAAAAGTAATACGTTTTCAGCTTCAGCAATAGAGAAAGTCCAACGAATTTCTCAGTCCAGTTAAATAGCTGAGGATCAAATACGTANACGTTTTCAGCTTCAGCAATAGAGAAAGTCCAACGAATTTCTCAGTCCAGTTAAATAGCTGAGGATCAAATACGTACAAAGTTATGAGGTCTAGCCTATACCTCACTGTTACCGCTAGTTTTTCCAGTCTATACCCGTATAACTATCTGTAGGAGGAATCGAGGCAGTATTCACAAGCAACCATAGCTATCATCCGAACAAGCACAACATATACACATATATATTCAAATAACTGAGGAGCAACAAGATGAATGAAAAAACAAACAGACGAACGCTGCTTGTTTTCCAGTATTCACAATCGTCTGCATGCATGGCTGAAGACGATAACAGGTTTCAATTCCCTAAAAGTAACAATTATTTTGTCTCAGCTTACATTTACCTTCAGTCTTGTTCTTGTCGTGTCGTCAACAGTTATTCGCATTTTTCTGTATACGTCATTCTCGTCTGTTTGTTTGGCTATCCGTGTTGACATCTTATATAATTTCTTCATCGATTTCTGAGTCAATTAGAGCTGCGGAATTACATTGTCATTATTTTGTTAGTTGTTGGCACTACTGTTGGCTTATTTTCGGTGTTCGATTTTTATGTCATATGCTCGGTCTAGTGCGACATACAAGCGTTTGCATTTGGTATGCCCAGAAAATTAGTTCGTAAAATCATTTGTTCAGTTGCAAGACCCATTCAAAAACATAATTCTATTTGTCTGCATACAAATAATTATTCGAAATTAACTTATGAAGCTTTCAGAAGGGATAAGGAGATAAAGAATAAACGTATTTTTATTTATAAAGGTGTGTTCAGAACTACATTTTTTCACCTTAAGTGACGGGGCCGTGGTGGTGTAGCGGTCAGACTACTCGCCTCCCACACCGGCGAACCGGGTTCGATTCCCGGTGGGGTTGCTCCCGGATTTTTGCATGTGGGAATCGTGCCGGACGACGCCACTGGTCGGCGCGTTTACTCGGGGATCTCCCGTTTCCCCCTCCCTTGCATTTCGGCGCTGCTCCACACTCACCTCATTTCACCCTCATCGTCTCTAAAGACCTCGATGTTGAGGGTCGCCCAAATCTTTCCTCTCCACCGTCAGTGTGTTTGGAAAATGCGCCTCATGGCGCCTGCCAGCGGACAAAACGAGCGCACAACAGCCGAGCTAGTTGCGTATCTCTCAGGCGCTATAGCATCTCCTGTCGTTACGCGTGAAGGCCAGTTCCTCGCAGACGTTACTCCACGGTAACAAACGTGCGGAGATCAAGAGCCTGCAACCCGGGATACAGATGCTTCATAGCAATGCAGTCTGTGTTGCTTGCATCACACGCTTTACCACGTGTCTGATTGCCAGACTCATGTGTAGCGCTCCATTACACAAGTGCACTACACACTGCACGACAAGCCATCTTAAATATCTGCGGTGTNCAGACTCATGTGTAGCGCTCCATTACACAAGTGCACTACACACTGCACGACAAGCCATCTTAAATATCTGCGGTGTAGAACGGTGATGACTGTACTGTGTTTTCAGCAAAACAACCAAGAAAATTCGCACGAAAGGCATTAAGCTGACGAAANAGAACGGTGATGACTGTACTGTGTTTTCAGCAAAACAACCAAGAAAATTCGCACGAAAGGCATTAAGCTGACGAAAAATATGTAAAGAGAAATCTTATGCAAGACCATCACAAAAATCCCATGAGAAACGAGTCCACAGATCAAATTTGAAGAACAACGCCTTTTCGAATAAGAAAATATGATTGAGCTTGGAATAGCCATGATCTTAATAACTAAATTTCGTGCATACTCGCTGTTTTAAAGTAGAGGCGACTAAATAGAACAGGACATTTCTTGTACTTGCCCAACAATCTCACAGCGTTATCCGTACTCCACTCCATTAAAAAAAAAAAAAAAAAAAAAAANAAAATCAAAAGTTCTTCACAATAAACATTTCTCGCCTGAGTCCTCTTCACCCAGCTAATACATTCTCTGCTCTTCTCCGATCTCTCTGGGGGATATATAGGTGGTCACGTGACTTGCAAAGAACGACTCACAGAACCACTCGTTTCGTGCAAAACTCTGCTGAAGATATCTCCTGCTTTTGTACGAGAGCTGCCTTGCACGATATATTCTTGTGTGATGAGAGCGCCATCTTGCACGCATTTTGTATGCATCTTGCGCCGTGTAAAACTGGTTTGCTGCTGTAATGCCTGCGAGTTGTGCAACAAACACAGCTCTCGCACGCCGACGGTTCCTATTGGCTAGCGTCACTTACAGCGTTTCCTCTTCCTCGAGAAAGGTTATTATTGCATTTCCGGACACGAATTTATGAATTAAATATTATTGTTTTCACTCCTTTCACATCCCCGCGAATCAACTATTTTATTATACTGGATGTACGAAATAAATAATAATAAACACCAGAGTGAGGTAGGTCAATGCAAATGGAGCATATTTAATCAAGGAACCAATAGTCTAACGTCCATAGGTAACCCGCTAATGGCAGTGGCAATGTGCAGGGGTGGGTATGCAACCCAGTGCACTTGTTGCGGGTTGCTGGCACCTCCACGCGTATTTAGCCCATTCACGGTTACTTAGAACTTCTATGAACCCGCGAGAAAGTTCTACTTCCATGATATCACTCCGCGTCATGCAAACAAAGATTATTCCAGTCTAAAAAATTACACCAGAGGGACAACACACCGCATTCGTGCGCACCAAGTGTAATTATATTTTGCATAAGAACTATTTCTTACTAGGCATTCCCAACACACGTATTTTCTATCTGTTTTTATTCATATCAACTATAAATTAAATGTTATAAACTATAGATGAAATGTATGTAAAAATGTAGTTTAACAAAAAAAAGGTACTTTCATCTTAACATAAGTATAAAATGGTTTTTATACGTGGTATATTTAGAGAAGAACAAAACATAATGTACATGGGGTGATTTTTCAAAGTTTTGATTGAAAAAGTGCGAAGAAACCGCGAATACACTATACTTCCTGATCCAGTGGATAAGAAAGGGAGGCCCCATAGCAAATACACATTATATACATCCACATATATAATATAAATAATACTACGCACGCACACTGTATTTGAAAAGAAACCGATTTTCATGTCATACCTTGATTGAACTGTGTCATTACGCGAAACATCGGCGATCACTAAGTTCAGGAAAGATATTCGAGTGACTTTGTGGTCTGAATTTACAAAACGTTTTCTCCGGTTTGCCCAAAGTCCTGAGAGTCACTCGACTGCCGAAACGTCTGCTTTTTCGAAGAACTGTTTTTGAAAACTATATGTTTTAGTAGGCATTAATAACGTAACAAATATTATACGGGAAATGATGGTTAAGATCCTTACTTAAAATAAGACGCATGGTGTCATTTCATTTTTAAATACCGACAATAGCAAAGAATTTTAATTTATGAATATATTTAATTTTAATAACTTGGTACAAATTTATTTTCCGTGTGATAGTGTCAGTCGTAAATAAACTCCTCTTTTACATAAATTATTATAATTTATTATATTTTTGTAGCAGCTTTTGTATGTTTAAATACAACATCAATGTAAAAATTATTGGGTTAAGCATCTATGAATAATTGTAGCACTACCCGTTTGCGAAACAGCTGGAAATCGGGATTTTTACCTCCTACAAATACGTAATCGTTAATACCAACTTAAAACATTCCGAAGCAATGTTTTTTTCTACTCATTATGCGTGAAATATATATATAGCACTTGTACACAAGCGATTGATGCGTGACGCGAATTGGGAACATCTGTTGTATTTACTTGTGATATGAACCACTTTTTTTAAAATCTACTCTTCTTGTACGGTATTATGTATCTAGCTACGGGGTGCCGTCACATGCGAGGGGCGTGGATTCTCATCGTTAAATCTTTGGCGATGTTGTTTTTGCACGCGACCAATGATACAGGCAGAAAGAAGAATTTAAGCGCAATTTTCCAAAAGTGTTTTACGAAGCGGGTTGCAATTCCAGCGGCTCGGAACCCACTGTAGTCGGACGTCCCATCTCCCTTAGTGTCTACCGAGCACAAGTGTGCCGCGGAAAACAGAACCTTATTGCTTTCAACTCTCTACAGACAACGCCATTAAAGAATGGACAGTAAAATCGTCCAGACACAAATTCTTATTTAATATATAATTAATAAAAAATGAACTTCTATAAATGTTTTATAAGTATTTAAGTGTCGAAACTCGAGTGACGCCATTTAGCGCAGAATTTCATGACGCCATTCTACAGTAATATGAGTGGAAGTAGCAAGGAGATAAGAGCTAAGAGTGCTAAGGAAATCGGCAACAAAACTTCTGTGACTGTTCTGTAGAATGAATTCACGATGCTAGATGACAACTGCGGGCCTGAATCAAAGAAATACACTGAAATAAATACAGTGACGTCATATGGCGACGCCAGCCTAGAGAAGGTTAGACCCTCGTCTTCCAGTGTATCTCTCGAGGGAGCTAATGCGTTGGTGGGTCCATGAGGGGATGAAGCAGGCCCTCATCCCTTCAGGAAAAGTTCTGTTTGATATTTACATTATGTTTTATCCTTCGTCAACATAAAGTATGTTTGCGCTCTTGATAGCACTAAATTGGTTA
The DNA here is from genome assembly GCA_002778355.1 of Clitarchus hookeri. Taxonomy (NCBI): domain Eukaryota; kingdom Metazoa; phylum Arthropoda; class Insecta; order Phasmatodea; family Phasmatidae; genus Clitarchus; species Clitarchus hookeri. The sequence continues at coordinate 136,860 of NQII01002246.1, read as the reverse complement.
ACTAAAGTCGACAGGTTTCTGAAAGCCAATATACAAGAATCAAGGAGAAAGTCAATGGTCCGTAAGGGGTTTTTGTCAGCAATAAAATCAAATAATTCTCCAGAGAAATGCATTTTCTCTAAAAAGTGTTTCTTTTAGAGCCTTAAATTTGTACACGTCATTGGACGCGAGACAATATGGCTATTTGTGGCTCATGGTTCAACGAGACGTGTAACTAAAATCTAGCATACGAGCAGTGGCTGTTACGCAACGGGACTGGGCACCCCTGAACTGAGTGAAGATATTTGGGCGGCTCTTAACAACGGGGTCTTGAGAGTCGACCAAGGTGAAATGAGGTGGGAATGGAGCAGCACCGGAATGCAAGGGTGGGGGAAACGGGAGATCCCCGAGAAAAAACCTGAATGATGCCCACTTACAAAAATCCTAGGTGACCCGGCCTGGGATTGAACCCGGTTCGCCTTGGTGGGAGACTAGCAGTCTAACCACTCAGCCACCGCGGCCCCTGGGCTCCCCAGAGGGTGTATATGTTTTTTAGGGAACGAAGCGGATATAGGAAAGGTGTCATTGATGCTTCTGGGGTAAACATTGCTCAACCCCTCTTCCTGCGTGTTGTAGTTTGCCTCTGGGCTTTCGTGAAAGAGAAAGCCGTTGTGTCATCTTGCTGGGATCACGGTTAGCACACAACCCGAGCAACGCACAACCCTGCAGTTTCACGCGAAACTAAAAATACCTCCAACAGTGTTGAAACTGTGTGAAGGACTTGTACGACTATAATGCTACGACTCTCACGCCAGTGTCTGATTGACTCAAACGATTCGGCAAAGGTCGGAATTAGACGGAAGATAACGAACGTCCAGGGGCGCCCCCTGACTTCAAAAATCAACTAAACAAATTGTGCTGGAAGATCGGCGTGCAAGCAGCAGGATGATCGCAGACGTGACGAACACGGACAAAGAGAGTGAAAGGCAAATGTTGCGTAATCAGTTGTCAGGGGTGTGTGGAAATCGCCCCTGCGCCAGAAAAACCCGTGTGTCCTCCACATCTGCGACACCGTGAGTCCTCTATCTGCTCCCCAAAGTGAAGCGTGTGTTGTGCACGTCGTAGAAGAGTGTGTGACAACTGATGATGAGATGCTCCACTGATATGAGCAGTTGATGCCACGTATGCAGCGTTTTTATCGAAACGGGGCAGTTATTATGCTGAAGGACATTGCAAAATTTTGGCACAAAAATACAATTTCCTTGCCAGGTTCCGTTGCTTAACAGCCACATCCAAAAGATTTTATTATGGAATTTCGTTAACGTAAATTAAATTAATGTAATATGTATATGTAAACAGGAAAATAACTGCATCAGCCACATTCTGATGATTTACCTAAAATACGTTAGTTTCATTTCTGTGCCAAATAATGATTCAGTAGATTTAGACAGTGAAATAAGGGACGTACAGAAGCTTGGAGTTGTTTCTAGTAATGACAGGGGTTGTAGCTGTTGCATGGGCATCAAGTGCGAGGGAGGGGGGAAGCAAGGGGGTGGTCACCCCTCCAGTTTTCAGCCAGCAGGGTCGTTGCACCCCTGGGTTGATAAACAATGGTCTCTCACTACCTCAGTATTTACAACCAGGGACTGGGAAATTCCGCGAATTCATTTCAGGACAAGCTAGACTTCAAACACGTGTACGCGTACCGTTAATATTGCAATTGGATCACAGTTTATTAGACACGCCCAGGTGAGCTCTGAGACAATGAGAGACCTGCACGGGAACAAGCACTGAATCACGTGCCTTCTGGTCCGAGGTAGAACTGGCTAAACATTGGCTACCGCAGCAGCCAATGAACAGAAAGCCGAAGATCGCTGTGATCGTGAGTCTCGACTGCAGGTCGTTTGGAAAGCGAAACTTTTCTGGTCCTGTGTGTAACTTATTGCATGCTACATGCCTCATTATTTTAAAAATACTTCGCTATTTTGTAGGTGTTTACACAACCGAAAACAGCAATATTTCAGTGGAAATTATTTTATTTAAATATTTAAAAACTGTGTAGTGGAGAGATTTGGGCCGCTCTTAACATTGGGGTCTTGAGAGCCGATGAGGGTGAAACGAGAAAACCTGCCGACCAGCGGCATCGTCCAGCACGATTCCCACGTGCGAAAATCCGGGAGCTACCCCCCACCCACCCGGGAATCGAACCCGGTTCGACTAAGTGGGAGGCGAGTAATCTGACCACTACACCACTGCGGCCCCTAAAACCTTCGTCCAATTGAATTAAGTGTTACATACGTGCACAACCGCATGCACAGACGTACATATCAGAGTGTGAGAAAATGGAAGGAGGGGGGGGGGAGGAGAGAAGGATGCTATTTAAGTAAACAAGTACTGTGAGAGGAGTTAGTAAACAAGAAGGCCGAGTGTGCGTGGCGTCTGCCGACCTGCAGGGCGCGCCGTACAAAGCTGTAGCAGGTCTCGTTGGGGCTGGAGAGGCTGGAACTCCCTGGAGAACTCGGCTGGCTGGGGTCGTTGTAGCGGCTCTTGTGTCGACTCCGGCCTCGCTTCTTCTGGCTCACGCAGAACCTGCAACAAAAAGCGGGCAAGCCCTCAGTCACCACGGCACACTCTACTTCGTTATTTAACCCTTTCACTCCCATATCGATTCATAATTTATGGCGCTGCAAATTACTAGCTGTTGGATGTGTGCCGTGCTCATGCTGGGAGAGAACTTGTTTCGTTATCGCAACCAGTAAGTTGTAGGCTTTGTGTTCGGTGATGAGTGATATGAACCGGCCATAACGCAGGACATTAGCGCGGTTCAGGAATCAGTAGCGGCACCCGAGTGTCTTGTCAAGTTGTACTTCACAACACTTTGACTCCGATCCACTCGCGCGATTGGTTGGTTTCAACTGCCGCGCGTCTTAGGTGCCTACCCGCGAATCACAGACGTCCGGTACCGGAGGAACTTACTTCTCATTGGTCCAGTCAAATAAATACCACACTGGCTTCGACGAAGTCCCGCGGCCAATAACGAAAGTGAAACTGCAGGAATGTTATTGAAATATAGCTTCCGTGGAATTCTTTTCGCGGAAATCTGGTGTCCATTAGCATAGGACATAACATAATTACATTTGTAGTAACAATTTAGTACCTAATTATTATTTTTAGGCAATGCAGTTAGAATGGAGTATGACGTAAGTTGGCAATGTTCGTGAATAACGAATTTTCGTAACAGCTTGCGGTATTGTGTTGAAGTGTAAGTAGGGTGTTTAAATCTAGCTATAGGGTAGATAATTGGACACTAAGCCTCGCAAAGTACAGTACTGGTCAAATATAACATTCCTGTGCAACGTGTTGACGATTGTCTGCAATGGGAGTGAAAGGGTTAATTTACGGTTGCAGGTGTTGCAGATAAATTTTTCTTGATCCGAGCCTTTACTATGTGTCGGCAGAGCTCTTGTCTCTCTACCACAGCCAGTGAGATGTAAGCTGGTTAGACAATACAGCGATGCGTTGCGATGAGCTGTAGCCAATCAGGATGAAGCAGCAGTCTGTCGCAGTGCGTCGGCGACAAGTGCGATGCGCGGAGTTCTGGCTTCGCGGTTGTCTGCGACGGTCGGCGACAGCCGACGACGCAGAGGAAGAACAAGTGTTTGCTTGCGTGGAGAATAAGAACAGCTGTTTGTTTACGTTTTGAAGACGACAAGCTCGTTTACGCCCACGTATTTGTATTTGTATTTTCATTGTTGCTGCATTGATGTACGAAATAGAAGACGAGGATTCATATACAAATGGGCAATGTCATAAAAATTGTCTGCTAACAACGCTTGTTTATCTTCTACCCACTTAGAACGTACAATGTTAGTATATAGAAAATGAGAGTTGTGGAGCATGGAGTAAGGAGTAGGAGGTTAGGATGGACATGGCGTCTGCCAGAGGACCGGCAGTCACATCTGGCAGTAGACTGGATGTGACCTTTGACGTTTTACCTTTGACTGAGTCCTCTATATTGTCCGCCATCTTGTTTTTGAGTTTTCCATATTGTTCATTATCTTATTTTTGAGTCCACCATATTGTCTACCATCTGATTTTTGATTCCGCCATCTTGTTTTCGAGTCCGCCATCTTATTTTTGAGTCCACCATCTTGTTTTTGAGTTTTCCACTATCACGCTCTGTCATTCCACCCTAGAATGTACCAGGTCATTGCTCTGTCATTACACTTCATGCTTTTTCATTCTGCCTATCATGCTCTGTCATTCCTTCCTGCCTCTGATATCATCTAAGTCGATGAACGACATGCCCTAGTCGATCGGGGAATGGGTGCCAGCATAGGTTTAAATTATGTACACACAAAGTATATATGGAAATTATTATTTTACGAAATGTTATAGGTGTGGGTATGTCTAAACGAGAGGTATGTGATCATTATGTTGACTTCTGCAGCAGGAATGTTGACAAGGCACTGAAAATGACTTTTCGTAGTTTTTTATTACAACAACCAGTACTCTGAATTTTTTATCAACATAAATTAGAAGCACTGTAGGCATGGGTACGTAAATTAGACCTCTGACCAGGAAGTAGGATCGAATTCAGAAGAAATCCTTTCTTAGTTGGTGCCTGTACCCTATGGGGAAGCCATCACTAAATTTTCATGCTTTTGCGTTTAGCGGTTTGCGCTGTGTATTGATGAATGAGTGTGAGAGTGAATCATTCTTTCAGTCAGTCGGTAACTTTATTTTATACATAGATATTGAAAACACAGAAAAACAGTAAACATTAACTTCTGAATACTATTTAATTGCATGTACCAATTTGCATCGAAGTATGGTAACAGTTATTCAAATCCTACATCGTTGTTGTTAACATAACCTACGCTACTACTAAATGTATGTATACCTACGTACAACCGTATTTTTCCTAAGATTTTTTTATCATATCAGTTTTAATGGGTTATTTGCATCCATGACGAGTAGGTGCAAATAGGCTATGCTTTTTCTGCCATCAGTATATTAAATAATTTTCCATTCAATTCATATGTTGTGCCAAGGTTTCAGTTGGCCTTTAGTTACTCGCCAAAGTCATGTTTTTAAAAATGTTACTCCGGCAGGTTGCTTAGAGTAATTTACCGTGCAGTTTTGGGACACCTCTAAGCGCGAGTAAAACGTTTACTCAGGGAGTTGTGGGACAGTCGCAACTGCAGAGTAAAAATTTGAACGCTGCCGAGGAATGTTTTGTTAACGTAGATACAATGCGGTGAAGAGTGAGCACGCGAGCGGCGCAGGAAACACTCTCCGTTTCCCAACACTGAACTGCTCACCCGCCAATAGCATTATAGAAAGAAACATATATAGTATTTGAGGTTGTAACACTGTAAGGTTACATAAGTGCTTTCAAAAGTTTTTACACTTCACCTGACGTGCCTCTGTTGCAACTAGTATAACATACTGGAGTTAATCGGAAATTCAGAATGCTTCTAAATTATACCGACGAACTTCGGTTGCAAGTTAATCACGGAAATAGAAGGTGAAAACGGCCTGTGGCCTAAAGTGAATCCTAAGGGCGGTTCACGTATTTAAAGTTGGACCTGAATCACTTGTTTATCAAAACTACTGGATGTGGGACACTGACTGTCTGGGTAATGTGCAAAGTTAATTGCGGCATGCAAGTTTAAAATCCATATTTTAAATCCCATGCTCGGTAGAGTGTCATGGAGATTAAGTTGAAATAAGGTCAGTAACCGTGATTATTTCCAAAACATAATTAGATGACAGCTGCAGACAGGTGTTGTAGTGCTTTGTTCAGTTACACATTATCCAGACATTCAGTGTGTCAGCTCCGGCAGTTGTAATAAGCTAGTACTTCGGGTCCGACTTCAAAGACACTGCCATTAGGATTCACTTTAGACCATTAGCCGTATATGTCTTCTCTTTTTATTCGTGATCAACACGCAACCGAAGTTTTTCGCGCTAATTTAGACACTGTATTAATTAGTTCGTATTAAAGGGTGGACTTGAAAAGGAAGAAATGCACGGAGCAGATGTTCCAGCAGCGAAAACTGTCGAAGCACCCTCACAATATTTGTAAAGAATACTGAGTCACTTCTTGAAGATTTTATTTCAGTGCTGTACCACAAAGAATAAGGCGCGCGCCAAGAAGAGAATCAGAAATTGAGTTTGCTAAATATTGTATACGAGAGGATTCGAGATTTAATGGTTATAGAAAACGTGATATTCAAAAAACAGCTTCCAGCTTGCAAGAGAGGTGACCGCGGAAACGTNATTCAAAAAACAGCATCCAGCTTGCAAGAGAGGTGACCGCGGAAACGTAGATTTGCGGATTTGCGGATTTTTTTTCGGCATCCAGCTTGCAAGAGAGGTGACCGCGGAAACGTGGATTTGCGGATTTGCGGATTTTTTTTCGACACAACATTGCTATAGAAATTTTGTATTACGTTTATGGTCCGAAAAAAATACATGAGGTATTGCTTGATTGCTTANCCACAACATTGCTATAGAAATTTTGTATTACGTTTATGGTCCGAAAAAAATACATGAGGTATTGCTTGATTGCTTAAAAGCTGTGGCGATTATCACCCTTTTGGTAACCTCAAAACAATCACTTATTTCTTTCCGACGGTTATAAAAATAAAACAAAGGCAGTGAAGATGAGATAATTCATGAATGTTTGGCTAGCATTTTTCATAACATGTAGTGACAAAATTTCGGTTAACTCTCTGAAGTATTATTTGTTGTAAAAAATCGATAAATCCAACATTATTTAAACTACAATTAAATACAGGATTATTATTTCATAGGAAAGGGAAAATGAGCGCTATGCTTGGTTCCTACACAATACGAAGGTTTTATCTCCTGAGCGGATGGTGTTATACGAACGTGCTTTGGTGATTACACGCTGGAAGTGGCAGGAAATTTTTTCGAAACTGTTCCAACTGAAGGTAAGGAGAATCTCAAAATCTGACCACGCAGAAGAAATTATTCATATTTATAAATCTGCTTGCATTAATCAAAGCGAATCGTGATAAACTGTTTCAAAAGGCGTATTGTTGTTCAAGCTATAAATAATCTGAACGGCCTCGTTGTTATCTTGTACTAATGTATTTTTAATGCGTGCTCCGAGGAAATGATCTGTGCATCGAACACGTTCTCTCGCTTATTCGGAGCGCTGTTCGCCTCGCGACAAGAGGTGCATTTACGACACAAGTGCTCGTTTCGAAATCCACCGACTTAACCACGGGGCTTCCTGTCTTGCTTTGAAGGCGAATTCGCTCTGATTATAAAAAGGCAAAGGAAAATAATTTTGCTTGAAATTCGAATGTTATTTCTCGGGAACTATGCTTCGCAGGCCGCAAAACGATAATTATAAATTATACTGAATGTGTGCGTGTTTTTGTGAAACCCCTAAACATAAGATAAACGATGTGTGNAAAACGATAATTATAAATTATACTGAATGTGTGCGTGTTTTTGTGAAACCCCTAAACATAAGATAAACGATGTGTGTGTTGTGAGAAGAGTGCCAATAGAAAATACAGCTTTCTTTTGACGATATCTTTCGGTGCAGGCAGATTGCAGTTGTATTATTGGCTGTTACCAGTGCAGTTGAGCAACTTAAACTGATCTCATTGGTTCAGCTGAGCAAAGTAGGATTATATGTGTTCACACTACGGGGTTGTTATTCTACAACACGTCGCCATTATCGGTACTGATACACACCGATATATAGTACAGTTGGGAAAATCAGCGTGGTGAAGTTGACTGTCTAAACGGCAAAAATAATTCATCAAACATAACCATATCGCTTGAAAAACAACATTTGCTGATGGCTGATGCACCCAAGCTGTAAGTTTAGTTGTTTGTCACCGACAGTGTTGATTGAAACGACAATTTTCCTCTGATTATGATTACGAAGGGAATGTTAACACAGTTTTAATCTCTTTGCAACAGGTCTAGTGTATTATCTTGTAAGGGCAATGCATTAATAGTTCAAGTGGTTGAACCGAAATTTACCATCAGTTGTTAATAAAGATTCTACCATACACTGTATTCAAAAAGTTTATCCAGAAAAAAAAAGCTTTTTTTTAACCTTATACAAAAGAAATTACATTTTTATAGGGACACGCCAAGCATATCACTTGACTTCACCGAACACTTTTTATATCTACGTTTGAAAAAAAAAAATTCCTGCAATAACTTATACATTTTTATAGGCTATAAACGGCGAAGAGGGCAATTGTAACGCCCTCNAAAAAAAAAAATTCCTGCAATAACTTATACATTTTTATAGGCTATAAACGGCGAAGAGGGCAATTGTAACGCCCTCCCGGCTGGCGTAATAACCAAAAAATTATATATTATTGTGGCTTGAGGTGTTAACTTTTGAGAGCTATAACATTTATATATTGTTTTTATTAGTCACGTGGCAATTTTGATTTTCAAAGTTGCCGAAAGGTCCCTTTACCACGACCAGTCTGTAAAGTACACGCTGACTTAGTTACGGTAATGTTGGTAGTGATTTCTGAAGAGTAGTTCTATGTATTCATGGCTTATGAAAAGAGGTGCCAAATTAAGCTTATTTAATATTGGTTAATAGGAATGAGAGTATGTTTCGGCATGGAAGAAAGTCTGTATGAAATTCGCGGTCTCTATTTAACGGAGGCATGGATATTAATAATAAAATCAGCAACGGTAACACGAGGTGTAGGGATACACAGGAAGTGGAAGCTAGGCGCCGGGAGCCTGTCCTAGAGAGAAAGAGAGAGAGGTGTTACCTGGACGTGGGCAGGGGGCCGGGAGCCTGTCCTAGAGAGAGAGAGAGAGAGAGAGGGTGAGAGAGAGAGAGGGGCGGGGTGTTACCTGGACGAGGGCAGGGTGCCAGGAGCCTGTCCACACGAGTGGCACGGCCCGGGGTTGTCCTCCTCGGAGGCGGTGGTGGTGGCCGACGTGAAGTCCAAGGACGCCCCCAGCCGCTGTTGCCTGTGCCACGGCAGAAGCACGTCCTGCGACTCGAACTGCAACACGACGGACAGGCGTTGTTGTAAGACAGTCAGGGACAGCTGCGTATTGAAGAGGGGAAGTGCCGGCTGCAAGTGGACAGAGGGGGGACGAGGGTTAGGTGCACGTACCTTGCGGTGTCGCTGCTCCATGGCCCAGACGGTGATGATGAGTCTGCCGCCGATGCGGAGGACCCTGGCCAGCTCCTGGATGGCGCCGACGCGGCGCTCCGTCGTCGCGAAGTGGTGGACCACGGCGACGGACACGACGGCGTCGAAGCTCTCGTCGCGGAACGGCAGCCGCAGGTTGTCGCACACCAGCACCTGCCACACACACACGCACACTCACAGTCCGCGGCGAACAACACTCTACATCGCTCGCCAGTGTAGTGCCCACCGAGGAGCATGCCGAGTTGTAGTCCGTCCATCTGCTCGCGTTACACTTCCCGCGTATTGCTCCGCTGTCCGCGGTAAACTGAGCACTTTGGATACCTCTGGTTCAGATCTACTTGCATCTACATCGTGTATTCTGCCACCATGTGCAAAGTTAACATTGCCACGGGCCTGCTCACTTTGTTTGTGCGCCGGTTAAAACAAAGCCGTGTAAAGTTATTAGAAACTAGTTGTGCCCGCTGCTCCGCTCGCGTGGACTACAGAATTATTGTTTAAGTTTTTTGAAGTCGTACTTCTTTTGAAGTTTAGTGTGCAACGGAAGTTGCGCGCGCACAGTGTAACGAAATTCGACAGTGAACTCGGTAAGGGTATGAACCAACGCGCATGCGCATATAGTTGCGCGCGCACGACAGTGAGCGTGGTAGGGGTATGACCCAACGTGCATGCGCGTATCGTCTAGCTATACACAAACGCAAGGTACACAACATAGCACGTGGTTATATTTAAAACCGACAGAAAATCAGTTCATGTAATAAGCAAATTGAAAAACATTTCATTTATATTAGTAATTCATTGTGAATATATATATATATATAATTAATTAATTTTACTTTCATTGTGCCGCGAAAAATTTGTTAGTGACAAAAATTGTATAATAAAATTTTGAAAGTGTTTTAAAGTATTTGAGGTTAATCTTTTGTAAGTAATATTTTATTAAGTTATACTTCTTTTGGAGCGTTGAGGGTAATTAAATTATGTTCTTTAATCAAATCTTTATTAATTGTATTTAATGTCTTTCTTCGGTCATTTCTATCGTTATTCCTACTTACATGAAATATTTGCAAACGTAATAAAATTTTATTTTAGTCACGCCGAAGAAGTATAACTTCTAACGCGCGTACATAAGTACACGCACCCATTTTTTAAAAAATAAAGTTGAATTTTACTTTTTGTTAATCTTCTATACTCTATATATATTATAAAACTCAATGTCTATCTGTCTGTCTGTCTGTGCGCTTGTCACTCGAGAACCACTTATCCAATTTACGTGTTTTTTTTATTCTTAGCTATGTTCTCTGGCCAGGTTTTAGTATATATTTTGTTACGTAAAGTAACATAAGGAATAAGCAGTGACGATTATAGTGAATTAAGTCGGAGAAAAATTTGCCACCAGCGCGCTCTCTTGCAATACGCTGTCTAAACCATTGAAGATGGAACAAAATCATGTAGTTAAGGATTGTGTAGAATAAAAATACCTAAAAAAAAACTCAGCGGTGGTATATATCTATCTATAACAGTGAAATACTATTAGGCGTTGCGGTGGTGTGCAATTATAATCTATTATATGACGTTTCCCTGATGCAGTCATTGTTAAGGTTGGATATACTATGTTATCTGGTATTGGTAGGCCCATGTTTTTGATTCTTTTTCCTGACAATGTCTGCACTTGCTTTTCTATTTCAATGATTGCAAGGTGAAAAACTTCGTCATTGAATGTAGCTTTTTAATTAAATGGTAAAAACGTTTATTAGTATTTCTCTGTTATAGATAGATATATATATACTACCGCGGATTTTTTTTATGTCTTTTTATTCTACACAATTCTTTACTTCATGATATTGTTCCATCTTTAACAGTTTAGGCAGCGTATTGCAAGAGAGCGCGCTGGCGGAAAATTTTTTTCCGACTTGATTCACTATAATTGTCACTGCTTATTCCTTATGTTGCTTTACGTAACAAAATGTATACTAAAACCTGGCCAGAGAACATAGCTATGAGTAAAAATAAACACGTAAATCGGATACGTGGTTTTCTAGTGATAAGTGCACTAATAGACAGATAGAGAGACGTTGAGTTTTATAATATGTACAGAAGTAATTATTGTGAGATTTTGCTTATTATAACAGTTATATGCATTTAAAAAAAACAGTCCACAGAAGTAATTATTTCAGTATTCACAAATGTTTTTGTAGCACTTAAAATTCAGTGCTAAGACATGAAAATACTTTCCCTCCGTCGTAACCAACTGTGCTGTGTGCGAACCAGTCGGCGTGTCCGTTAAAATACATGCAGATATGGACAGTGACATTTTTCAAATGTTCATTTTCAAATTGCTCACTTTACCTTGAACAACCTATAATGATATGTCGCATGAGGACTATTTCTTACGAGGCATTACCACAACATCTATTTTCTCCCTGCTTTTATTCATATGAATTATAAATTAGTTATCATAATATACAAATAAACTATAAGTAAATGTTCAATTAAATAAAAAAAAATTCAATTTTATAACACAAGTATAAAATGCTTGTGATACATAACAAATTTGAGAACAATCAAGCACGTAATATATGGGGATTTTCAAGACGAAAAATACCTTTTCTAATTGTATTCTATGATTATCGTAGGAAAAATTAGTGTCTACGTTTGAACTCGCGTAGTAAGGATCATGGATTTTTTTTTCAAAGGTTGGCTTTGTAATTGTGTGCACACTGTAAACGAATTTAATAATGTGTACTGTGTAGAACTTACGTGGAATTTGAACAAACAAGTAATACAGACTTCAATTTTGTAGTACATTTGGATCCACATAAACAATTTTATGTGTTTCACAAATAATGCGTTGTATTGATACAATATATTCCAGCTATAGAGTTACAGTAAAATCTTTGGCAAGTAGTTTCCAAGGAATTATTTGTAATACATAAAGAAATGTTTGGCTGCGAAGGTGGTAGCGAGGCAGGTACAGTCGTGTCACATACCTCGTGGTCCTTCTTCCTGGCCGAGTCGACGAGCGAGTGGCACCTGTCCGCTCCTACCTTGAAGACCGATGGGTTCACGTTCAGGTATTTCCCGTTTCCACACCCTGCGAACACACAAGCAGGATATCAGTCGACACAATTAATAATAAATATATTACTTGCAGCCAGAGAGGCCCCCCAGTTTTTCGTGAAACAATTCACGTGGTCGGTAGACTTCAATATACTTTGTACACACTTGCAGTCTTCATTTGGCTATTGGCCGCTTGTATTCGTGTGGTGACGGCCTGTTACATGACTGAGCCAATCATAATTCAGTTTCCCTGAGATACTGATCGTCCGTGATTCGCGGGCAGGCTGATAACACGCGTAACAATTCGAATGGCCCGAATCATGAACGTGGTTCTGAACTAAAGTGCGTCGGAACAGAACCTGTCCTGAAACCTTTACGCAAAAAAAAAAAATAGTGACCGTACTTGTAGGAACTAAACTTTAGTTCCCGCAAGACGAACAATGGAAAAAGATTTCCTTGCAATTCCACAAATAAAAGTGTTGAAACGCGTTGCAAAAAATTTCCGCAAGGCGCCACAAGAAAATGTTGCAAATTTTTTGTTTGAAATCTGTAAAGAACTACTTCCTGGCAGCACACTAAAACTGCTCTACCATTCACCGGATATTTGTATGGCACTTTCACGAAGAACTCATTTTAGCCAATAATAAACATTTCAACCGCATAGTGAAACATGTTTTGTAATACGGCCAGGCATGTAAATAATCACTCTAGATAGAGGCCAGTAGCGGTGAACGGAGCACTTTTGAAAGCCCTGCTAAAGATCTGCGTGTGTGCGCACTGTGTATTCCTCCGCCTTATGTAAAATGAACACGGCCTTGGGCCTCATCACTTTATTCATGAGTCGGCCAAGTGAAACGGTAACATTTTTTATCAGAAAAGTACATATTTTACAAACGTGCTAATTCTTACACATGTATGCATTAAAAAAATCAGAAAGCAAAATAAATAATTTACGTATTCACAAACGTTTACTTAACGCTTTTAATTCAGTCTTAAGACATTGAACTACTTTCTCGCTGTCGCTACCAACTTTACCGAGCGCGCAAGTCAGTGTGAGTGTGTCGAACTATCTTCAGGTGCGGGCAGTGACATTTCTCGAAGGTTTGATTTCAAAAGTATTCAGAGAACTTCGAACAGCCTATACTCAATGATGAAGAAAGTCAAACCGTCGCTTATGCCGCTAACTCCGCCCGCACAAGCCAGCGAAATGGCGCCACTTGCCAGTTCGTTAACCAGCGCCTGGTGACGCACATGCCAGTCGACAGCCCAGCCCGCAGTAGCCAATCAGACGTGAGATCCTCGCGAGGCCAGTCAGCGAATGGGTACGTCCATATAAAAAAAAACCGCCACGCCATTTCGCTTCTTTTCCCTTATCCATTCTGTGCTCACGCGAAGAAGAAGCCGACTGCTGCGGTTCCAACCACCGACTTATCAAGAATGTAGCAAGTGGTTAGGGATCGACTAAGATCAGGGTTACCCGCTGTCATCAGCCTCTATGTATAAACACGATAAACCCAGTAATAAAGCTGGTATAGGTTGTTCGCGGTTAATTGAACACTTTTTAAAGCCCTGCGCAGTGTCTACGTTTCCTCTCAATTTGTATCCTTCCGCCATACGTTAGCTTAACCTTTCCGTGGGACATCTCACTTTATTCACGCGCCATCCGAGCGGAAAATAAAGCTGGGTTCACAACCACCCGTCCCGTCCGTCCGGCGGTCACGTCATCTTCAACCAATCGCAGGGCAACTTTCTCTCTATCCGTCAATCCGTCAAATATTTCTGAAACTTTAACTTACGACGGACCGACAGGTGGGCCACCGCCTTCCGACGACATTTCGTTGACGCGAAAATCCGTGTTTATTTATCTGTGGTGGTGAATTCAGGAACATGAAATGTAAAAACAAATTCAGTATAACGTCTTGTCACGTAAAAAAATTATTTCACCCAAAGTTTTTTCTCTTGAAAATGTATTTCCAACCGAAATATAACTCAAACGAAAGAAAGACCGAAACGTTAAGTCGTTGCGCTGAAATGTTTGCCATACAGAAGGATCGACGGACGACGGATTGTTCTTTCAACTGACGGACGGAGACGCTGGCAGATGACACTGACGGATGACTGACGGGTGGGACGGACAGTTGTGAGTCCAGCTTTAGCAACTTTTAAGGCGGCGTATAGAAGCGTTAATAATATACAAATTCGTGCTCTTGTGGGTTGGTATATATATATATATATATATANTCAGTATAACTTAAATTATAGAGTGAGGTGGCGCAGAGGTTAGACGCTGGACTCGCATTCGGGAGGCCCTGGGTTCGAATCCCGGCGCGGTCTACCTGAAGTCGGTTTTCCATTGTTTCGCGAAGTCACTCCAGGTGAATGCTGGGATGATACAGGCCACGGCAGATTCTCTATCCGATCCTCCTTCAACTCTCTCCATCTCTAATGATCTCGCTGTCGACGAGGCGTTAAGCCCTATCTACCTACCTACACGTAAACAAATTTACATTAATAAATAAACACTCAATACGTTATTAATTATCTGCGAACTTAACAAGGAACCTACATAACTGCAGCATACGTGTGATTGCGGGCAGAATTTTATTTTCCAGTGGTTGATTTCAAAAGTGCTTACTTTACCATAAACAGCCTTTAACTGTAGACATCATATTCGTGTATATTGGGCTTCCAGAGCACACGAGACATCTGTGAACGCTGAACATGTTATTTGGAATATACAGGTTTTTGGACGGCGTTGCCAATTTCTTTGACAAAACTTCCCCCCCCCCCCAGCCCCATGTGATGCATTTTTGTTTAAAACGTTTTTGACGACGTAAGTTTTTACAATTCATTACAGCGTTACTCGTTGCTCTAAAGTAATGCGTGCGATCATAAGCCTATTCAAAGAGAAGTATACAGAATGTTTTTTGAACAACAGCGACAAGCTACTGCAGGTTATTCCTAACGAAACTATAAGACGAAAACTTACGTGCCACCTTCTATTTCAACATTTTCGAAACGGATTTCTCGAAAAAGTTTCCCCGAGAGTGTTCCGACAAGATGAACTTATCTGTTTACTTACACGCGCTGATTCATAATTGTCCTAACAAATTGCAGCTTAGTGTTGCAAAGTTGCATGGACAAAAAGGGCAGTAACCTCCGTTTTTTTTTTAACAAAGGGGGATTATATTACCATCCACGTTTTAAGATGTGCAAGATCTCCATTATACAAATCACTATTCACCGATATGTTACTTAGTCGCAAGTAATTTATAATAATTTTTTTTAACAAAAATTATATTAAAACTCGATTTTTGAGGGCGCATAGCTCCCTTGACCCCTTGACGTACATATTAATTTTTCGTTTAAGGTGTTGCAAAAGATTAAACTTTTGGTGTGAAAAGTACCCATGAATCTCTTAAACCACTGACACTTCAGGACCAATGGAGAGGTTCTCGGTAAATCCACAGCACGAGAACCGACCAATTACATCACAGAACAGTTGATGTCAGCAGCAGCCAACATCATTGCCCAGGGAAAGGCGACGTCAGTAATGGCGCTAGTTTCTGGACTTGTACAGCGCTGGCCTTTACCTGAACTATCCTGCAACATGTCAGACGTGAACGAGTACACTCTGGATGATATGCCGAGAGGTTGGTAACAGTTTAAGCGAGAAGTGGAACGTGCGTTTTCGAAGGAATTACCAGGCGGAGCAAGGCGATGTTCAAGAAACACCCTGGATATGCTTGGAGACACCTTATTTCCGCGCGAGTTAAATGCCTGTATCTTACACGCACACCGGCAGTGCTTCTTTGATTGGCCACGTGCCTTTGGGAGGCGATGCTTTACTACATGCCTGTGCAAGACAGAACTAAGTCGCTCCTTTACTGAACGCGGGCACGCATCGTACGAGCATAACGAATCAAATCAATCAAATTACGAAATCAGATTTTACTCTAAAAAAATATTGCGATATACAACTAACGACTAACATTTTTTTCCCCGAGAATCGGATGTTCCTAGACAAGTGTAACGCTGTTCTTCAACATTACCCGTCACTTGTATTGCCTCTTGCTCAACACACTGTAGCTGTCACCAAAAGGAAGATGCTCTAGTATATTACAGTCACCTTAGGGACCGCTGGGGCGTAGCTTATCTACGTATCAGGATGGTTATAATACAGACACTTCAAGCACCGGATAACATGCTGAAATAAATATTTCGAGTTTTACAGCTTTACTTTTTAGTTTCAGGTTAAAATTTTTTTGTTAGGAGGTTCGTAACTTTATTAAGTATTAGTAAATGCAGTAGCAAACACTTCTGCTATTCTAATTGTCACAAAAAGTACAAACAAACTCTCGAGCAGTATTTTATAACGAGGTCAATCAAACGAGTGTCCAAACAAATATATACAATTGAATCAACAAAAGTTTTTGTTGACAGTCTAATTTCTCTCGGCCAAATATCGAGATTTAGTTGATTCAAGCGTGCNAGGTCAATCAAACGAGTGTCCAAACAAATATATACAATTGAATCAACAAAAGTTTTTGTTGACAGTCTAATTTCTCTGGCCAAATATCGAGATTTAGTTGATTCAAGCGTGTATTTTGTTAGGCGAACAAAATTAATTTTGTTTTGCTTTTAAAGTTTTGTCTACCCAACTAAGCATTTTTGTTGGGATAACTAAGTATATTTTTGGGCCTATACAAACAAATATTTTGTTGGCTGTTCTGCAAGTGTAAATGTTTTGTGTTGTTAGAGTGGTAGGAGAACTGCTCTTCCTGTTCTTGCCCGCCGAGGTCGAGCTAAAAGAGCAAGAACGAAGAAAGTACCGTTTAAAACAAGTTTCAATTGTCGGAAGCCAAGGTAGGACTTGGATCTTGGTGGCTCTTCACATCGAGGTCTTGAGAGCCGATGAGGGTGAAGTGAGGTGGGTATGGAGCAGCGCCGGAATGCAAGTGCAGGGGAAACGGGAGATCCCCGAGAAAAGAGGGCCAACCAGCGGCAACGTTCGACACGAGTCCCACGTGCGAAGCCTAGGCGGGACGCGAGTAGTCTGACCACCACACCACCGCGGCCCCTCAGTAGCTTGGTATCCGGGACATTTGATAATGTTCAGGATAAGGCTACACTAAGGTCTTGTATCTGTGTAAGAGAGTGCGAGAGAGTGCCACTCTGCGCTCTCGCTCTTTCGCACTCTCACCGGCGAAATGAGACGACCAGAGGGCGTTTTCCGTGACGTCATCGAGACGTGCTCACGAGAGTGAGAGCACGACAGAGCACTATCCAAGCCGACCGAGACACCGCCTGGGTTCCACCTACACCGATCCATCTAACAAGGCAGACAGATAACCTCCACCTCACCTGCGAAGGCGGTAGAAAGGACTGTGGCGTGGCAGACAGCGAACAGTAGTTGTTCTCTGCGACGTACCACGTCTGGAAACTAAACGGCACACGGAAACGCCGATGAACACGAGAGGAAATCATTCGCGCCGTTTCAAACAGTCGGCCGGGCAGCTGGATTCTCGCCCGGGATACGCATTGCGCCGCACAGCCCACCACTGTGCGAGCACTCTCGTGCTGTAGGCGGGACACGCATTGTTTCTCACGGCAGATGATGCAGTGCGGATTTCTGCCGATAGATAGCGCATGGGTGTGACCGCGGGTTTGAACAATGCGCCGAAGCAGCCATTCGAAACTCACCCCCTCGAATCCACGAGAGTGAATGAGCATGGGGGGAGGGGGTGGGGGCGAAGTTTATAAGCACGGGCTCATTGCTCGGGGAAGCGACAGCCATTGACATTCTCTGACCGCTCGCATTTGCCGTTATATCGCCCTGCATTCCGTAACAAGGTATTTGGGCGTCATGACTGAATCTCAGTTCAAACGAGCGCATTGGACTCGAACTTTGAATAAATTTCCTGCCCGCACGTGGCATGGACAGTATTGTGTATTTACACGATCAGTTCTTTACAAACTTTTAGCAAGGATTATTCTTCTATCACTACAATTTGATTACTGCGAATTGATAACACGTTGTCTGGCATGCAGAAAGTTAATACTGTATTTTTTATTGTTAACATGACGATAAACAATTAATGTAGGATTTTTCATGTGCACATATGTAGATACGCTCTGGTTTCATGAAAACTTTTCCTGCCTAGCTGTTTTTTAGAACACTTTAGCACAGTTAGGATTTTTATTTGATCTTCATTGCGTACAATGACTACGAAAAAAAAAAAACAAAAAAAACCAAGAACGCAATACATGGACGAGAAACACAAATGCAAAAAAATAGCGATGGAATAAATAAGCTCGTATATGGACCAAGAGACAACGATAGTTAGAAAAATAGCAACACGGAAACAAAAGAAGACAGCGCAATAACAGCAAAACCGCTAGCAAAACGCAAGTGTGTTTCACACACTCTAGTAAGCCAGAATAAACAGACACATAAAAGGGGCCCGACAATGAACGAAAGGAAACCAAAGATAGCATAAATGTGTCTAAAGAACACAAGCAAAATATAAATGTAAAACACAAAAGAGCAAAAAAGTCACCCATTTATAAATGATCCAGCCAGACGACCAACACAAAACCCCAAGGACAGCACAAGTTTAAGAACACAGACGGCCAAAAAAAAAAAAAAAAAACAAGTAAAAGGACGAAAACAGCAAAAAGCCACGACGTTTCGTAAGCTGTGATCTTCTCCCATCGTCAGGTTATAGACAACTGGGAGAGTATTAGAGACACACAGCGGTTGTACTGTGGCAAAGCGGAACCCGAATTGTGAGTGGCAGACGTGTGGAATCATGTTAATGTATGACAGTCGATATTTTGAGCATATATGTGTAACTGATGAGTGAGGATTGTGTGGCTGTAATTAATACAAAGACAGTGATAAAGACCTAATTTGCAACTGAGATTGGCATTAAATATTGTGCTCACTGTTAGGAATATTAAGGTATAATAGTAATACTGGGTAGTTTAACGTTGTAAATAATAGATATGTGTATTTTATAGCATTGGAAATAAGTTAAGAAATTAAATACAGTAATTTTATTTTCGTCGAGAGCTACATTCCTCAGGAACTCGGATATTTCTCAAGCGATTTATAACAGCACATTTGAGTGTACATTCAGAACAATCAATCGGTGAAACTGATCGAGATGGCACAATACACGAAAATAGGAATATTTCATTTATAAAGGCACGTCCAGAAACGTATTTAGAGTGCTCTCAAAATGCACCACACAGCGCCTGCCAGTAGACAACCTATGGCACAATAGAGATGTATTAGTTGCATATCTATCAGGCGTTACAGTTTCGTCCACTGCTACACATGAAAGCCAAATCCTTGCAGATGCCGGTCAATCTAAAAAATAAATGCTAGGTGGTCAAGTGTCTGTAGGCCGGGATGCAGGTGTTTCACAGCACTGAAGTCTCCGTTACTTTCAAAGTGCTGTTAAACACGTGTCTAACTGTCACATTCACGTGTAGCGCTCCATTACAACTATACATAAGTGCAGTGCACACTGAATGACATCTTATATATCGAATATCTGCAGTGTGCAGCCTTGTCACCGTACTATGTTTCCATCGCTGTTCTCCCCAACACAGTCACGCACGTTCTTATGCGGGGCATTACTGCTGGGACACCTGCGAGGTATGCAAAACACACAGCTCTCACATGCGTATTACAGCCTATCACGGGTGCTGCATGACGCTTTACTTCTACACTTATTGTCACTTCTACTACTATTGATATTACTTCTAATGATGTTTCTAATGCTCCTTTTATTGCTACTGCTACTACTAGGTTTGTATTCCTTCTACAACTATTGCTATTAACCCTACTGCTATTGCTGATCCCACTGACATCACTCCTCCTACTGCTGCTTTTTCTGCTCCTATTGCTACTGCTATTAATGCATCTCCTACTGCTACTGCTGTTACTGCATGTTCTACTGCTCCTGCTGCTACTACTGCTAATACTCCATCTACTGCTGTTCCTACTAATATTGCTCTTACTGCTACTGTCATAACTTCTCCTGCATCTGCTGCTACTGACCCTACTCCTACTACTACTGTCAGTACTGCCCCTACATCTGCTCTTACTACTCCACCTACTGTTGTTCCTACAGTCGTAGCTGGTGTTACCGACGCCAGCGGAGTGGCGGCGGCTGGTAGTAGTAGGCTACTCACCGACGTCGCAGACGAGAGAGCCCGGCTCTAGCTCGGCGAGGAACTGCGACACCCTGGACCAGGCGCTGCCGCCCCGCGACTCTGCGCAGATCTGGTCATACACCTCGTGCACGTAGGCCTTCTCCAGCGCGACAGAGCGAGCCTCGCGCTCCTCCCAGCCGGACATCCTCAGCCGCACATCTCGGCCTGCAGACACATCACGCACACTCCTTACTGTCCACCCTCCACTCTCTACCCAGCATCACCACCACCTCCACTGCTCCATACTCCATTCTATACATTAGATCTTATGTAATGTTCATAGGTGTTAAATAAACATATGCATACATACACTGAAGAGCAAAAAAAAAAAAAAACTGGTAAACCAGCCTGATATCGCGTAGGGACACCGCGAGCACGCAGAAGTGCCCCAAGACGACGTGGCATCGACTCGACTAATGTCTGAAGGTATGCAGGAGGCAATTCACACCATGAATCCTGCAGGGCAGTCCACAAATCCATAGGAGTGCGAGGCGGTGGAGATCTCTTCTGAACAGCACGTTGCAAGGCATCCCAGATATGCTCAATAATGTTCATGTCTGGTGATTTAGGTGGCCAATGGAAGTGTCTAAAGTCAGAAGAGTGTTCCTGGAGCCACTCGGTAGCAACTCTCGTCGTGTGGGGTGTCGCATTGTCCTGCTGGAATTGTCCACGTCTGTCGGAATGCACAATGGACATGAATGGGTGCAGGTGATCGGACAGAATGCTTACTTATCTGTCACCTGTCAGAGTCGTATCTAGACGTATCAGGGGTCCCATTTCACGCCAACTGCAGACACCCCATACCGTGACAGAGCCTCCACCAGCTTGAACAGTTCCCTGTTGACATGTAGGGCCCATGGATTCATGATGATGTCTCCATACCCGTACACGTCCATCCGCCCGATACAATTGGAAACGATACTCGTCAGAACAGGCAACGTGTTTCCAGTCATCAACAGTCCAATGGCGGTGTTGGCGGGCCTAGGCGAGACGTAAAGCTTCGTGTCGTGCAATCAACAACGGTTCACGAGTGGGCCTTCGGCTCCGATAGCCCATATCAATGATGGTCCGTTGAATAGTTAGCACGCTGGCACTTGTTGATGCCCCAGCATTGAAATCTGCGCCAATTTGAGAAAGGGTTTCAGGTCTGTCACGTTTAATGATTCTCGTCAGTCGTCGTTTGTCCCGTTCGTTCACGATCTTTTTCCGGCCGCAGCGATGTCGAAGATGTGATGTTTTACCGGATTCCCGATATTCATGGTACACTCGTGAAATGGCCGTACGCGAAAATCCAAATTGTATCGCTACCTTGGATATGCTATGTCCCATCTCTCGTGCGCAGACTATAACACCACGTTCAAACTCACTTAAATCTTGATAACCTGCCATTGTAGCAGCAGTAACCGATCTAGCTGCCGACCGCATCGCGTTACTCTGATCGGTTCCATACCTCTGTTATTTGCATACGCACGCCTATGCCAGTTTTTTTGGCACTTCAGTGTAATAATGTGTCAAGTTTTATATTTAACGTGATATGTTACTTAGTTTCTTCTAAGGGTAAGCCTTATAAAGTGATTTATACAAAGTTACACATACAATTATTACAAGTAGGTTATACTAAATTATTATATTACCTATAATATATACAATTATATGACATATTACGTTTTATAAGGTATTTAAATAAGGTTACATAGCAGATTTTATGAACATGTGTATTTACAAAAATTTATATTCATGGTACCGTTATACATAAGGTTGTTAGTTGCCATTACCTTCCACGAAACTGGTTCAAACGCCAGTGTCTGGTGTCTATTAGGTGTTACTATGACCCGACGGGGTCCCGGGTTCGAACCCCGCGCATTACATGGATGTGAGTGCTGTTTTTGGATGTCACTTTATGTTAGTTTGGCGGTCAAGTCACCTACGTTAATGAACAAATGCTGGAAAAATAAAGGTAATTTGTTTCCTTGAAGAAATGTACATATTCTTTGTATCAGTTAAACATTTTTTATATTATAGATGTAAATAAATTGTAATAGTGAGTTGAAGGATAAATTACTTGTACGCTATTTACCTAGTTGGTATTTTGCAAATTCCATAGGTTAATTTTTTTAATAGCTTTCATTAAATATTCAGTTGCACTGGATAGTGGCATGAAAACATAATGGCTTTATAAACTAATCTATAATCGTCTATAAAAAACACAACAAACCAAAGCCTGGAGTGGCACGACCTCTTAAGTTAAATGCACAGTGGCCTATGTCTGAAATGTTTAAAACCAGATTTTTGTTTTGCTGGAGGGACAATTGAGGGCATCTATTAGTAGCCGGTGGACATAGTTACGATTAAGCCTTGTTCATGATTTGCCAATGTTTACTTTACACGCGTTTAGTTTTGTGTGCGAACACGATTCCAATGTGCTTACGAGCGTATATTAAATGTTATTGCAAGCTTGCGAAAAGTGCAACGGAAACGAACGAAATGATGAAAACAGCAAAGGAATGGGGTGTGTCAGAAAAAATTAAGGGGAACTCTGAGAATTAGTCGATCCGTCACAATGCCCCAGCGCACATGGCAGCAACTGGTTTTAGCTAAACGAACGGTCATAGTGACCCATCGGCCCTCTTATTGACTTGTTTTGGCCCCTGCAGACGTTTTTCTTTTTGCTACAGTGGAAATCAGCTTCAAAGCCGGTTTTCGATTGTACTGTACAGGTTGTTTCACTCGCCCTATGCCTCTGTTGTTCGCTCGCAAACATCAAACTATTGGTCGCGATGTAATGAGATACCTGCGGAAATGCGTTGGTGCATGGGAAATACGGTGACGTCAATGGAGGTAGCCCGATGCCGTCATTGGGAGTGGTACTGCGGTCTCTCTAGTCCTCACGTGGGCGTGTGCGTTCGTCTGGACGATCTATCCGTTGAATGCCAATCGTACGGATGCGTGCCTTCAGTCCAATTTCTCGCCCACGCATGTTGAGATGCACCTGCTAGTGTCTCGTGTTTGTTCAGGTGCACCGTGAGTTGGTCCTCGGTGGAGCAGCGGGTGCTTATCGCCCGCGCGTGCCGGAGAACTGAACCCGTAAAGGCGAGTCAACGACAATTTGACA
Organism: Clitarchus hookeri; assembly: GCA_002778355.1. NCBI lineage: Eukaryota > Metazoa > Arthropoda > Insecta > Phasmatodea > Phasmatidae > Clitarchus > Clitarchus hookeri. Next base: position 113,298 of record NQII01002246.1, on the reverse strand, counting down.
CACAGTTTGGCGGCTGGAAACGGCCTGGGAAACCTTATGTCCAACATAAAGCAGAGAGCGAGTAGAACATCGTGTAGCAACCCAGAATAACTAACGCACGGGCTGAAGGCGACCCAAGAAGAGGTGGTTCGTGGTCCTCGTGTCGTTTCACATTTGCAGTGTAGCTGGCATTTACGTGTTTTTTTTGCTTTAAAATCAAAGTTCGGTTAATGTGTAAGAGACAGGACAGTATTTGATTCCCTGAAGTAAATGACGTACGACCGTTCTCACAGTTGTCGATTCTCTTACAGCCCGCGAAAATAACATTAATTTTCGTTTCTTTTTCACTGGTAAAGCTTAGTGATATGTCGGGAAATGAAACTTCAAGAAATCTGTGAACCCATTAAGCTGTGGCTACACTCTGACCTGACCGATACTTCAACAGAAATGGTACTTTATAACGAACAACTGATCACGGTAATCTCGCATGTTAACAAGATGGTCAATGTCTGAGTGCAGGAGGCGTAGCTGTGTATACTACCGAGGCGCTTGGGTGCAGCGTGTGTTCAAGAAACTGGGTGTGGTATATCTTTTCTGTGCTAGAACTTTTAAACCACCTGATTATCATCGTAAGTTACTCGAAAAAATCATTTTACTGGCGTATTAATTACAACCAGGTATCTTCCCCATCAAATACGAGGACTGATTCAGAAGTCATGGCAACTATCGTGTATCTCCCGAGAATTACCCAACACAGGAAATGTACTACGTACAGTTGAAAGTGTACGACAAGTACGTTTAAAAGGTGACATCACATGGGGTATTGACGCAGGAATGTCCGGCAAGGAACAAAGACTTCCACGGCTGCTTGAAACGATCGTTTAATTTATATATTCTGGCACAAACTGCATACACTCGTGTGAACGGGTACGTATCGTACATACAAGAGCTGTCTAACATCCTTCAAAGTAGTCTTCCGAGGTTCGTTGCCAGCGGCGAGGCAGACGGGAAACACCATCGGCGGCATGGGATCCGTCAATGTGCGCCACATCTCGCCGAAATGCTGCGACGATGTCTGCCTCATGGCGGTCTATATACTGGACGTTACACACGAGGTTAGTCATGCACACTGTACACTGCAGAAAAGGCTACAGTAAGTTTAGTTCATATTTTGCAGTCGCATCTTCTGCCAATAATAATAATAATGGCGTGTGGGGAGTGCACCCAGGGCAAGGCAACACCCTCCGAGTGACGGTCTTTCCAGCTGGGACCCGTAGGTGACCGTCGTCCCCGGGCATGACAGAAGTGAAACCCTAGAATGGAGCAGCGCTGGAATGCAAGGGCGGGGGAGACGGGAGTACCCCGAGAAAACTCGCCGGCAAGTGGCATAGTCCAGCACGATCCCCACATGCGAAAATCCGGGAGTGAGCCCGCCGGGGATCGAGCCCGGATCGCCGTGGTGGGAGGCGAGCGCCCTGGCCACTACGCCACCGCTGCCCCTCTTCTGCCAATAACATCATACACACAAACATCTTTAATGGTACCGACATATGGCAGAACTTTGTCCGAAGCAAAAAAATTTCGTTTCAAAGCATAAAATTATATTTTTATATGCCTGAAAAATTAAAAGGGTAGAGTTAAAAATGGTTATTTATTAACGTTAAGTGGCGTATTACTAGCTTTATTTGTACTGTGTACATACCTGGAAGTTTACTTTGGTTATTGTCCGTCTTCTGTGCGCGAAATTAACTTCAACCACGCTGAAACCGAACGTTTGTTATTTGTCTGCTAAAAGTAAAGCCTCTTCAAAACTGCATCGTCCATTCAGAAAGAACATGTGTTGATACAAAAGATTTTCTGGAACTTCAACTGTCTGTAATCATTATGAACACTGAGAAAGCACGAAAATCTTTGATGTTTTAATTTTCGTATAACACTGTAGTGTCTTCCTGACTTCATTATTACTGGACGGCTGATGTTTTTCAACGCCACTTTGCAGACGGCACACAGTACGAAAAAATTTAACTGTTTGTAACTATATATATATATATATATATATATATATGTGTGTGTGTGTGTGTGTGTGTGTGTAGATACGATGTTTATCGGATGCAAAGATGACCGAGTTTGTTAGGATTTAATATACTGCACACATGAGCAACAGGTTTCTCTCGTTATTGACTATCATACACGTTTGAAGCTATTGTCCAATGCCATTAAGCCAATGAGGATTCTGATACTTTAAAGCAGGCCGTTTGTGATTGACCTGCAAAGACGCTAGTCAACTCAAAACTTGATCACCCTGTCATAAAATGATAAACCAGCTGGAGTGTTATCGAAGGCATGTTGGCTCGTAAATGTTCCGCTATTTCCCAGTGCGTCTACGTGTATGTCAGAGCAGACTGTTACATGCAGGATTCCACTTAAGTTGGCAGCGAGTTTTTAAACATATATTTGCCAACTTGTCGCGACTAATTTTTCCGCGTGCAGCTCGAGATTTTGGAACGTTAAGATCGAAACAAACCTACACTTTTATACTATTGTACATTCCCTACCTTGATTATTATTCGAGTGCTGATGGAAGATATTAATTAAGATATTATTTGCCATCTTCCGTCAATAGTAGGAAAATAATAAAGGCAGTGAATACCTGTAAACGTAAAAAGGGGTGTGATACTGTTAATTAGATCCTAACGTCAGAATAATTTCGATACACGCTCTAAAAAAACTAGTTGCGACAAGTTAGTTGACATAAGACGTTGCTGCGCCACCCACATCGCAAACCAGTTGGAACTCCGTCCGCCAATCATAGCTCAGCCAATAGAGGATCTTCCGTAGCGCGCAGCGGACAATCAGACGCGAGAGGCCGGTCTTGGAGCCTCGAGCAGCCAATCGGCGAACAGGGTAACGCCCACCGGTCGACTTCTGCATACTTAACCCATTCTGTAACTACAGGTAAGAGACTTGAGGTGGAGCGCATGTGGAGTTCAAGCGCATGGGGAGGCGGGAGCACTCCGAGAAAAGCCACTGGAGGGAATCAACCACAGTTCGACGTGGTGGTAGGACCCTTGTTGTGTTTACTAGCTCGAGGATCAAGTATACTGGGGCAGCGGTTGTCTCAGTGGCTAGAGCACTCGCTTCCCGCCAAGGGGAACCGGGTTCGATTCCCGGCGGGGTCGTCCAAGGTCGGCGGGTTTCCTCGGGAATATCCCGTACCCACCTCGCTTCACCCTCGTCAGCTCTCGAGACCTGGGTGTCGAAAGCCACCCAGATCACTTCACCCGCTCACCGAGCACACATACTCACACTCGCAACTGCAGGTCTCGCACTGCGGACAGCGTCCCATGGCGGCGGAGAGCGGACTGCCTGCACTTTGAGAAGATTCCTGGCACGCACGCAAAACTGTTTCCGGACCCGCAAACACACATACACGTACACGCCCCCTCGGTCCTCCCCCCTCCCTCCCTCTCC
>NQII01002246.1:97038-109511 GCA_002778355.1 Clitarchus hookeri | reverse complement strand
TATATATACAGTAAAAAAAACATTGAGAACAAACTGAAATGTTCAAACAGACAGCTGTCAACAAAGGCGCTTCCTGACGCGAAAGCATGGTAAAAATGAGCCTTTAGCAGATTTCAGTACCTTTTCAGGCAATACAGATAAAAATGAAAGGCGTACAAACACTCGTGGGAACGAAAGGAAGGTTTATTAAAAAACAGAATGAAAATTGGTTGATTTTTTTGGGAGTTACACGCGTCCGAACAAACGGACACATTTGTATATATCCCGAAGACACTTGTTCATGTATGACGTGATGCAAAATATATAAAATCATGTTCGGTGCTTTACAAGGTCAGAAGCATGCACCAATACAGGCAGTGTCATTTTCTTTGGTTAATGCCATTGGCTGATGCTAGTGCACCAAAGTGTTAGTACTGTTTTCTGCCGTCGCCATAGACCAACAGAAATTATTTCCACATGTCCCATGGTGAAAGTTATTACAAGGAATTGGCAAGTACTTGCCAGACTAAAAGTTTCCTCTTTTGTAACACATAGAACGAAAAATTAATGTGTAAGTTAAGGGGTCAACCATTTCATTCCCGCGTTAATCTCTTAAGAGAAACATACAGCTGCGCGTCCAAGGTCAAGAAGCGAGAGAGCGATACGGGAGACATTAACACGCACGCCTAGTGCCTGATCGCCCTACGCGCAAGGCGTGCCGGGTTTCCGTCATTGTCATGTACTGTGCAAATTACATCTGTAACAGTGGGACTTTGTTACACGTGATGGTAGCCCACAGATTAAACTACGCCCGTATGTTTGTACTTTTCTCTTGCCACTTAAGGAAACTGGATAGGTGCGATTTAGAAATGCTATATCTGACCGTTTTCACGAATTGTTTTCTCCACTGATATGCTTCATGTGATAAAAGTAAAAACATAGAGGTATAGATAAATTTCTTTTTACCTCCTCTGGCAAAAATTCGTATTTAAAGAACATTTATTTAGCTAGATACGCGAATGCCCGCAAACAACGACAGAATTTTTTTTCTTTGTTTGTTTACAGTTGTTTGTTTACTTTTTTTATTTTACCGTGACAGCTGTGATGTCAAAACCTCGTTTTGTTTATGTTAATTGGCCACAGGTTTGTTATGTTTTTAATTTCTGCCCTTTCGTTCCGTTAAAATTAAAAATTTTCAGCAGTGTTTATTATAATTAATAATTTTGAACTTTGTATTGGAGCTGTTCCTACAATGCATGTTGTTACTTGACGTCTTGCTTTCTCTGTCTATGTTAGTCTATTTGTAATTTCTCTGGAGGAAGATTTGAATGTATGCATGTATCGATAGTAATGAACTGCATTACTGAAAATGAATTTTCGTCTTGGGTTTGGTCTCCATTAAAAATGTGGCAATTCACCAGAAATACAATGCATCAATTAACAATTTTAATACTGGATCTTCATGATTTTAAAGTGACCTTATGTGCCAAATATGGGATTAATGTTGTTTGACAAGGGGGAATAAAGATTTATCCATTGAAACGGTATTTATTTTGGAATGTCGTATTCCAAATTTGAGTGGTCCAGTCAGTCTACAAAGGACTACGATGTGGTAACTTCCAACCAGTTATTTTAATTGGGCTGACCTATTCAGCTATAATTATTGGTGACATATCAAGCTCAGTAGCAAATATTTTGGTTTTGAAAAATAAACTATGCATAATTGTATGAACATTATATTGCCGTGAAAAGTACACTTCCTGCCCAGAAGGCCGTATTATATCATGTTCTGCCACGCCCAGTAGTAAAAACAGTAATAAAAAAATGTGTTAGATTTTTCAAGACAAAATGATGCAAGTAAAGTTTTTATTTTTTTTTCTTGATAATCCTTGCGTGTTAAAGTATGTTGTATGTCACAAAATTACTTTGCTCAGCATCAGTAATAATAATGATTTTAATTAAAGTTTAATGTTGACAAGCCACCAGATGTTACTTAAGAAACTGCAATATAATTTTTCCCATGGTCAGCATTTACGAGATTATGGTTTTGTTTGGTAAAATATATTTGTATTGTGTGAACCGAATGGGTTTTTTTCCCTGTTTTCCACTTACTATGGTTTCTATAATTTTGGATTTCCGTCTACCAATGTGTCGTAAGGTATTGTGATGCAATTTGAATGCGTTTGTTTCAAGAGAAGAGAGCTATGGTACAGTCAGGTGCAACACACTGCATTTTATTCGTAAGTACGCAAACTTGCTGTGTAATTGCCTTTGGAGAGGGTGTACATCATTTTGTGACATTTGCCACTTACCCATTCTCTCCTGAGTATTGGTTTATAATATATTAGTGATCTTGTACTTCTAATGCCGTGTAATGTGTTTTAATGCCGTATCTTGTGGTCAGGGTCCTATTTTGTGTATACTATTTCTTATCTCGAATGATGCACATCCCTAACTGCTACTAGATGGCTAAATACAACACTTACAAACTCCAGTGTTAATGTGCGATACACTACACTTGAGTAACCACAGTTCACTACCTCTATCCTGTAAAATTTTATGCGTGAGAATTGCTTCGCGAACACACACATACAGTATAATGCCGAGTTGAAAGTGTTCCAACCAGATGTTCTTTCCTACGTATAATAATGTACAATCCATCCTGTTTATTTAAGTAATGTACACGTTGAGTGTTGACGTAATATAACGTTGCAGAGTACTCTATGAACACTGCTGGCGAAGTAATATGTCATCGACAGTGTCTTCAAACAATGCAGATGTAATGTTACAGCGAACTCCATACAACGCAGTTAAATTCAGGCGACGTAATATTACATCGCCAGCACCCAGACTGTTAAAGGGTTGATTTTTAATTCCTGGTGTTGCAGATAAGATTTGATGTTTTTGAGTGCTGTACCTGAGCTGGCAAAGAAGATGTTTCGTTATCGCAACCTGTATGCTGTATCACAAAGATGAAATGGCGTGGTGGCTTCTGTCATGTGGGTGTACTCATTCTGTGATTGGCTGCGAGATGCTCTGGGGACGGGCCTTGCATATGATTGGCTACTGCATGCTACGAAAGGTTCCCTATTGGCTGGGCTGCCGGCTGACTAGTACATTACCAAATGCTGATTGGCGAACGGCTTTCCGACATGTCGCTGGCTAGTGACGCCATTTTGCTGGCCAGTGTGCTGCTGGAGTTCGAGGCGCGAGAAGTTGATTCACCTCTGTATAAGTGGTTCACGGGAAAATGAGCACTTTTGAAAGATCTCCTTGTAAGCACATAGTGTATCCTTCCGCAATATGTAACATCAACATTGCCGTGGACCTCGTCACTATATTTATGAGCCAGTAAAGGGAAACTGTAATATTATTATAAAAGTTAATATTCTACAAATTTATTTATTCTTACCCTTATATGTATTAAAAAATCAGAAATAAAAATAAATCATTCTAATATTAACATATGTCTACCGAAAACTTCTAATCCGACTTTGAGACATGGAACTACTTGCTTCGTTACTGGGTGCACGCTTCTACGCGTGCCCGTTAAAAATACACGCATGTAGGAACAGAAACATTAAGTGCTCACTTTACCGCGAATAGTATTTATCCTTTAAGTACTGTGACTATATGTATGCGTTGTGTTCGGTGATAAGTGATATGAACCAGTCGTAACGTAGAGCAGTAGCACGTTTACGTATCGGTTAGAGGAAGATCAATGTGCACTGAGGCTCGCAGTTTACGGCACCGGTTAAGTGCATCCTCTATTCGTAAACTTGACATACACCTGTACTTTCCTCCTTGCGTCATTCAAACATCTTCGCATTTACGTTTTGTCTTCATTGTTCGTCCATTTCATCAATGACTAAAGCCAGTGATTTCTCGCGCGAAAAAAATTTGAGCACATTGTAGATTTACATACTCTTAGCGCAAACAGAAATTTTTATTTTGCCATTGCTAGAGACCTGAAAAAATTCGCGGTTTCATTTCGGGACAAGCTAGAATTCAAAACCTCGTACGTTTGCATTGCGTATGCTATTGGCCCAACCCGTTAGTTTACACCTCATGAACAACTCTGAGCCAATAATAAACATACAATAAAATGCAGACCCAATCACCGTCTTCCGCTAATACAACACGAAGCCAATTAACATTGACATTTGCGTGATTTTACATACGACAATGGAGTATAACCTACAGGTCATTGAACTCGCGAATTTTTCAGGTCTCTAGCCATTTCACGAGAAGCCGTTTCCGTGTTTAAGAGGGCCAATTATAATTCAACAACTTTGGCAGTGAACTAATGTGATTCGCGTACCAACGGTAACATGTTTATGAAGCCAATCGAGAAAGGTGAACAACAATGCGGCGTTTTGAAGTATAACGTGTCTTGAAATCTTTCCGTGAGATTTCACTGCCCCCATCGATGACTCAGTTCCCTTGCGAGCGATTCTCTTGTCCACGACAGCTTACCGAGGCTTGTTTCCCCGATGTCTGTGTGTTGTCATGTCGTGCGACAAGGCCTGCAATGTCGCACGTCCAAAACAATACCCCCAACTGCAAGAAGCATACTATTAACACAAGATTACTTGCTATCGCTCAACAGATCATCATTTTGATAAATCCCGGTGCATTAAGGAAAATTAACATAATTACTATATAAATACCCCGCCATGAATTTGGCAGTTCAAATGCGCACAGTATTAGAAAAAAAACGTGAAATTACCGTTTAAGTTCTTGCAAATTTTACCAGGAATCTTCGTAATATTAGTAACTGTCAGTTTTTTTTTAGTAGAGAACGTTCTCTGAATTCACGGAACGTCGCCAAAATTTGCTGGTCCACTTGCGTATATACTTGTGGTTTACGAAGTGCGATAAGTAAACAAATAACATTTATGGTTATAAGTAGGGGCAGTGATATTTCGCGAAAAGATTTCGAGACGAGATACACTCCATAGCACTGTAGGGTCGTCCAGCTTCTTTGATTGGCTAAAAAATGCTCTGGCCCGTGTTAACCGTTTGCGCACGAATCACGAAGGTTCAGTGTCAGAGTTACTTAGTCTTGAGTGGCTTGGTCAAAGACGGACACGGCACCAGCAGCCAATGGAGGTATAACAACAGCTGAGGTGTTTATATAGTATTGAAGTCTACTTTGTGCTCCGATTTTTACGCGAAAAGTCACTGGCCCTAGTCATAAGTGCTGTGTGTAAAAAAAAACGGCATTGTCACTAAGCTGGATTTGAACACAAGCCACACAAGTTATATACTCTATGACTCTGATAATTCACCCGCCTGGTGATAACGAAGTGTATCGGTGTAGATGTAAAAATTCCTTTTTAGTTCCTTTTTTAGTTTCTGGTAATATTGGCAGCATTTGAAGCGTTATCGTCTGCTAAAGGCGTCGGCTGAAGATGAGGTAGACCGCTTATTGGTCTTCTGCGCATGCACCCAACACTGACCTACCCCAAAGGAACACAACTGTTGAAGTCACTTGGTCAACTGTGATGAACGTGATTGCTTATATATCTTAATTTTCAAAAGACGAGCACTTTTATATGAATAAAAAACCTCTGTCGATATGACTGTAGTCTGATTGCAATAAGAATTGGCCAGACGAAGTAAACATACATCTCAAAGTATTTATTAACTAATTAGTGTTCTAATATCAAATCCAATCCACGCTGTTTTTGCGAGTCGTGTTGTCAGAGAAGCAGTTCAATGTCGGGTCACGGAGACTGGTTGTGCGCAGCCAGCGAGATCTCTCTACCTCATCTTTACTCTATGGTTCCAGCATTGAACTGTTTCTATGCCAATACGACCATCATAGACGACGTGGATATAATTTTAGGTTAGAGCACTATTTAGTAAACAAACGCTTTGAGATGTCTGTACGCTTCATCTGGCCAATTGTTAATGCAATTTGATTAAGTTCAAGTTGGTGATATTAAAAAGGCATGTATTTTGCAAATTAAGATGTAAACAAAACTCTGCAACACTGTCGACCATGTTACTTTGACAGCTAGATTGGTTGAGTTGAGTTGAGAGATTTGGACGGCTTTTAACAACGAGGTTCTTGAGAGCCGAAGTTAGATTGGTGTGGGGTAGGCCAATGTTGGGTACATGCGCAGAAGAAGAAAAATCGGCCCGCCTCATCTTTATTCTATGCGCAGAAATGATACTTTTGTGTTCACAACAGCGAATGACGTATCGTGTAGCCCAGGCATTTTTTGTACCTGAAACTCTTAGCTATAGTGAATACGGTAAGTCTTCACGTACTGTATCTACAGAGCTGATATTTATTTTTTGTCCGTACATTTTGGTAAATATTTCCGTGAACACACAAAACTTTTTAAATATTGTTATCAGAAATGTGCCACCGGAACTGGCAACTATCTAATCTTTGCAGCGCCGTTAAAAAAATACTGATTTTGTGATATTCGCGAGTTCTCGTAACGCGCTTGAAAATTATTTGACGGAAAGTGAAATGTTATAAAATGCGACTGTTTTCAAGCAAGTGAGTAAAAGTACGACGGAGCGCTGANGGGGGGGGGGGGCAGGAGGATTACGTCAGAAACTTGGTGCGAGTATTACCTTAATGTTCCGCTTGACTGGATTCCACGTGACGTCACATCGCGCAGGGGAAGTGTAGAAGACGGGAAACTCCTGAGTAATAAAGTGGCCCGGGAGCCGCAGGACTACCAACTTTGTCACCTTGAGTACCATGTTCAAGTGAACAACCGTGCCCTGGCACTAGAATTTCTTTTCTCTTGGAAACAAAACTCAAGCAGACCCTTACCAAATTATTTCCTGTGGTAGTTTTTTTGGCTTACATGATGCTTGTTATATATACTGTAGCATACAAAATTTTGTTGGAATAGGTTAAACGGTTTAGTAGTTATACTAAATAAACCTAAAATATTTGTTTGGCGGACATTTTGAAAATCAGTGCCTAATAAAGTTAATCACTTATATAACAGAAAATTACGCGATTACAACATTTGAATTCGGTAATTAACGCGTGACCGAACGGGTTAATTTGAAAACTGCTGGGTTTTAGGTTTTCAAATAGTTATTTCACATTTATCTGGTATCAGTCATGTCGTAGAGTGGGCCTACAACTGCCAATGTTACTGCATGGTAAAAAATAAACAATCGATTGTCGTGGTGCTCCAGTCAAAACCTTACATGATAGAGAACGTAAAAAAAAAAAAAAAAAAAAAAAACAACACCAAACCAACTGGGACACGGAATGAGCCTATCACTGATAACCAGAAACTGGAAAATTTCGCAAATTCATTTCAGGATAAGCTAGATTTCGATCGCATGTACATTTCTGTTATGTTTACAATTGGATCAGAGTTTGTTAAACACACCAAGGTGAACTCTGAGCCGATAACCTATTAATAGAGACCTGAAAAATTCGCGAGTTCAATGACCTTCAGGCTAGACTCTACAGTCTTATGTACAACTATGCCGATATTTACTGTACACTGGTTGTCTGATGTCACAGTGGAAGGTGACGATTGGGCCAGCGTTCGCCAGGAGGTGTCAAACACCTTGTGGACCAATGGCTGAAGTTATATAAACCAAGTGTTTTGAATTCTAGCTTGTCTCAAAATGAATCAGCGAATTTTTCAGGTGTCTACCTATTAATCTACGCGGGAACAAGCCCAGAATCCCGTGCCACCTGGCCTGAAGTAGAACTTACACATTGCGGCCGCAGCCAATGAACAGTGAGATGATGCTAGAAAATACATAGGACAGTGGAGTCTATCCTGCAGCTCGTTTAAAACGCGGAATCTGCTGTTCTCAACGATAACCAAACCAATTGGAACACCGACTGAACCTGTTATTAACGACGTCGATGGTTAAATTTTTTTTCGATGCCTGTAAATCTTGCTGTTTTCTTCTACAAATCCGCTGCATTTAGTTTGTGTTGCAGGGGCCACGGTGGTTGAGCGGTTAGACTGCTCGCCTCCCACCGAAACTGACCGGGTTCAATCCCCGGCCGGGTCATTCCCGCATTTTCGCAAGTGGGAATCGCGCCGGTCGGCGGGTTTTCTCGGCGATCTCCTGTTTCCCTTGCCCTTGCATTCCGGCGCTGCTCCTGCCTCGCCTCATCTCACTCTCATCAGCTCTCAAGACTTCGTTGTTAAGAGCCGCCCAAATCTCTCAACTCAGTTCGTTTGCGTTGCGAAAATGTGCGCAAAATAGGGTCAGCTCGTTACGATTCGTGTTTGATGGGAAGCTACGGAAACTATTTATTTTTTGTTAAAAAAAAAAAAAACAAATTGCTGGATGTTGTATCATTTGAAACGTAAACCACATCTGAATATCATCAGCCATTTTTGCTGTTGACTCCGGACATGTCATGAGGTAGGTACTTCATCGATCGCAGAACAACTAACTAAATCCTCGTTTCTGTGTCCACGTAATGCATCGCGGTAACGTAACTTGTCCATTATCTCTGTCCATACGTGTACTTTTTAAAGATGTAACGGATGCGATAAACTAAACTAAACATCGATACCCCAACCATCGAGCCGGGAATTGAACCCGAAGCCCCACCTTCCCCTCCGCCTTCAACAACTTCAAGAACTGCCCCCGAGGCGAAAATTATTACAAGAAAGTGTGGCGGTTGTTTGATGGGGTGGTTGTGAAGGGGGGAAAGGGGTGGATTTTCGTCAGGAGCCAGAAAAAAAGAGGAAACCTCCCCTTAATGCGCGAAGCTGCAAGTATCGATCGGACGGCGTTGGGTGCAGGAGCCATGGGGGAGGTTTAGAGAGGGGGTGCGTAGGGGGTGAAGTTTGTGAAGGAGGTTGGTGGGGGTTGGTATCGGAGGGGTAGTTCTCCCCGGCGTGCGTGGGACGACACAAATGTCACGAGTCGCCAGCGGGTCACGTGCCGTGTGGGGGCGCTATCACCTCCCCCTCAACATTCCCTCTGCAACCCCCTCAAACTTCCGCCATAACTGATTCGCAGTTAACGTAGCTGTTTTGAAACCAAGCTATGGGGAACGAAATTCCCTGCACCAAATTGCATATATTTTAACGGACACCGTGATCGGTAGGTACGAGAATAAGGTTTAAGGCCCTGCCACAATTGTGCAGATGCATCTGAGCGAGTCGTTCGGCTGTGCTGTCGGTCAGAGAAACGGGTTACCATTTTTATACTCTTTAGTATTGCCATTTGCTGTATGTTTTGACATTCTTCGCCGTATATTTAATCCTTGTCATTAATGGCCTTAGCTTCACAGCATAACGTAGCAAAAACCACCCATCTCTTCATTCCTAAACAACTAAACGAATCTATTAGCTATTAAACAGGTCATATGCATGCCGTTTCCACGCGCTTAATCTCTTCTGAATATAAAGAAAGCACCTCATTGATCTCGGCGCTGATGACGTCAGATGCTTCTGATGCAGTCCGTTCCGTCTGACGTCGAAAGATAAAGTCAGCCCAGCTCCAGTCGATCAACACCTCAGCGCAAGCCTGCGCCATCAGCATCTGACGTCACATGTCACGTGAAGCGACCGATCGCTGTGTCGGGGCCAACTCTGACATATCAGACGTAACGTAACAGCTTTGTTATACGCATAGACTATGAGGTAGACAGCTTGTTCGTCTTCTGCGCATGTGCACAACACTGACCTACTCCAAAGGAACACAACTGTCGAAGTCACATGGTCAACAGTGTTGAACGTGTTTGTTTGTATCTTAATTTTCAAAACACAAGCACGTTTATGTGAATAAAATATTTTCAACAATTTGAATTCGATCAAACTGCATTACAAATTGATTAGAGGAAGTATACAAACATCTCGAAGCACTCGTTTACTAAACAGTGTTCTGGCCTCAAATCCAATCCACGCCGTTTTTGCTAGCCATGTTGTCAGAGAAGCAGTTCACTGTTGGGACGCGAAGACTGGTTGTGCGCAGTCAGCGAGACTGGTCCACCTCATCTTTAGTCTATGGTGTAACGTCACCAGGCACAGAAGTTATAAAGCCTCGTCTATAGTCTATGGTGTAACGTCACCAGGCACAGAAGTTATAAAGCCTCGTCTAGAGCCTATTTGCGGTTTCTTCACACTTTTTGAAACAAGCCTTTGAAATATAACTCCGTGTTTGTATTGTTTGGTTGTTTCCTAAAGAAGCGACGCATCNGTTATAAAGCCTCGTCTATAGTCTATGGTGTAACGTCACCAGGCACAGAAGTTATAAAGCCTCGTCTAGAGCCTATTGGCGGTTTCTTCACACTTTTTGAAACAAGCCTTTGAAATATAACTCCGTGTATGTATTGTTTGGTTGTCTCCTAAAGAAGCGACGCATCACAAGCGTTTTATACTACCGTTAACTTAGAAGTACCGTATTCTTTGTTAAATTGAGCGTATACTTGTATTTAACCAAAAATAATTNCTATACTACCGTTAACTTAGAAGTACCGTATTCTTTGTTAAATTGAGCGTATACTTGTATTTAACCAAAAATAATTATAAAATTTAAATTATAATTGATATGAATGAAACCAGAGAGAAGTAATAGGTATGTTGAAAATGTCTAGTAAGGAATAGTTCTCAAGCAAAGTATTATTAAACTGAGTGCGCACGAATGTGGGTCGTTGTCGCTTTGGTGTAATTTTCTAGACAAGGGTTAAGCTTTGTTTGCACGAGGCGGAGGAATATCCTGGAAGTAGAGCTTTAGCAGGCCTTCAGGGAAAATTGTAAGTAACCGTGAATGGACTATACGCTTGGTTACGTCACGGTGACCATAATAAGTAATGCGCAGAAGACCAGAACGGGTCAGGGGAGTGGGGAGAATCCATTGCCGCTGCATGGAGGGGTGGGGTGGTTCAGTTCAGCAGTGACAGCGGCCGAGAGCGGTTGGGCGAGAGATACTCCGCGCGTGCATACTACCTGTTGAAAAAATGTAAGTCGCGCAATGCGGTATATAGCAGCGCGGCACTAGAGAGCGATGTTATCAGTTTGGTATGTATAGCGCCGGCAGTGTCACGTGGTTTCCTTCCCTCCAGCGACGAGCGTTCGGCAGAGACCTCCCCTACACTGCCGCCACTGCGTTCGCTCCCTCAAATCTGCACGAAAATAATTTTCTCATTTGATCTTTACTATGTTAAACCGGCGTTCGCAGCTAACTGACCACTGATCCAAAACTGGGCGCATTATTATAATATGCTGTTCACGATAAACTGAGCACTTTTGAAAGCCTAACTTAAGGCCTAATTTCCTGCTCATTTGAATCCTTCCACCATACTTAAAATTTACATTGCCATGTGCCTGGTGACTTTATTCATGCTTTAGTCAAGCGAGAACATGAAGTTGTTAGCAACACAAATATGTTACTGGTACTCAAATTTATTTTGTAATGTGTATAAAGTAAAAGAACACCAGCTTGAATAGCCGTAGTTTTTAAATATTATTCTTGTAATGCATCACAAAGTCTTAGAATTGTTTTACTTGTGTTTGGACATATGACGTTTGTAAAATAGTGGCAGCAGCAATTGCACATATTGACACTGTGTATTTGGAACATTTGAACATTTGAATTTCCCGCACTGTGTGGTGCAATGGGTTGGCAGCCCTGATTTTGCCTCTTTTTGTAGGGTGGCAACCCTGTTCCCAGCCGGAAGTGTTCGGATCGTGGTAAAAAAAAAAGTTCATATTACAGCGCAAAGTATGTTGACTCTTAGCAGTCAATTTCCCCCGTGACAAACCATCCAGGTATACTAGCAATGTAATTAAGAAAGTGTAATAATTACATTGGCCACTTATGTAACTGATTTTTTTTTTTTTAGTTTTGCGCTTGACAGTGTAAGAAGTGGCGTAACGGTGAAGCAGGTCAGCAAATGTCACGGTGTCGCCATGGGGTCACACGTTGTGTGGAGGTGCACTCCCCTCCTGTCACTAACATTCCCTCCACCCCCACAGTGTTCACCCCCTTCCCCTTCTATACAATTAACGACAGATATCCACCCAGGTCCACGCACTGGTTGCCTCCCCCCCACCACAACTGTGTTTACGGTAAAGCACAAGTTGAGTCGAGTGAGAGAGATTTGGGCGGCTCTTAACAGCGACGCCTCGAGCGCCGACGAGTGTTAAATCAGGCGAGAATGGAGCAGCACCGGAATGCAAGGGCAGGGGAAGTGGGAGAACCCCGAGAGCACCCGCCGACCAGTGGCATCGTCCGGCACGATTCCCACGTGCTAAAATTCGGGAGTGACCCAGCTGGGGGTCGAACCCCTGTGGGAGGCGAGCAGGCTAACCGCTCAGCCACCGCGGCTCCTAGAAGAAGTCGAGTTTATGATCTCATGTGTCGCAAATAAGTTATTGTTTGATGCGTGCTGCACTCAAGATGACAAATCACTTGTTTCGTTATCGCAACCGATAATCTGTAAGCTTGTGTGTTTGGTGATAACAAATGTGAACCAGTTGTAAAGTAGAGTAATAGTAAGGTTTACGGATCAGTTGCCCCCCCCC
>NQII01002246.1:80450-97015 GCA_002778355.1 Clitarchus hookeri | reverse complement strand
GGGGGGGGGGGGGGTGGTGATCGCCGGGTCTCGTAGCGTGCAGTGCAGGAACAATATATCCTTCATGTGCGACTTGCAGACACTTCCCTACAAGGGAAATGAAAGGATTAAAACTTGGCAGGTACTAAGGTTTTAGTTTTTTTAACTTAGAATAGTGACTAGGAAAGTTTTATATAGTAAACAAACTGAATTTATACAGGGTGATTCTAAAATCATGGGACAAACGTAGAGGGGTGGTAGAGCTCACTAAAACAAACAATTATTGTATAGGAATATATGGGCGGGAGTGACGCGTTGAGGCACAAACACAAAAATAACACATGAAATGCAACACGTTGTTTATTCACAACGTCACCGCTAAATGCCTTTTTACAGCAATGTTTATAATAATTGCTCGAAATTGCTACCCCCGACAGTAATGCAAGCTTGGTAGCGTCGGTGGAGTGATTGGCGAACAGATTCAAATACGCCGGGTGTTTCACGCAAGCCACCATTGTCAGCCAATCACGCCACATGTAGAGGTCGCCAAGCATGCGTTACTGTTGGCGGATGCATTTCCAGCAACTGTTTTAACATTTTCTGTATGGAATCACTCGTTAAGTATGTTGCTAATGAACATTTTATGTTTCCGTCAATGTGTTATGTTTTTGTGTTTGTGCCTCAACGCGTCACTTCCGCCCATATATTCCTATACAATAATTGTTAGTTTTAGTGAGCTCTACCACCCCGCAATGTTTGTCCCATGATTTTAGAATCACCCTGTGTAATACATTAAAAATAAATTTAATTTTTCTTCTTCTTCATCCTTTAGGCCTTCTACGGCTTGTTGCAATCTCCAAGCCTTGATCCAACCACCTTTTCTTCGGTCGTCCGGTATTTCGTCTTCCTGTTTGTCTATAATATATCATTTACTTTGGGATATCGTGTATATATCATCCTTTATACATGCTGTATACAATTTTCCCTGTATTGTTTTCTCTGTACATTAAAATCATTAATGTTAAACTGTTGTCTTATATCTTCATTTCTGAGTATCTCTAGTTTTGTAAATGTAATGTAATTACGCTAACTGATCATTGCAGTCAATGCAAACTGTTGGCAAGGGAGGACCAAGACTTAAATACTCAAATACAATATATGATTACGTAACCTTTAAAGATCAACTTTTCTGAAGCCCTGTTAAAGTTATACTTCCCGGCTATTCTTCCGCCTCGTGCAAACAAAGCTTGACCAAATCTAGAAAAGTACACCTAAGTGACAACGCACCGTGTTTATGCGCACTCAGTTCAATAATATTTGGCATAAGAACTATTTCTAACTAAGTATTACCAACACACATTTCTTATCTCAGTTTTTATTAATATTAATTATAAATAGAAACCTGAAAAATTCGCGGATTCATTTCAAGACAAGCTAGAATTGAAACACATGTATCTTAGTGTTACTTCTGCAATTGGCTCACGACCTATTTGACACCTCCTCCAGGACTGTGAGCCAATAGTAAGCAGGCAACAAAATTCTGCCCCAATCACGACCTCTCACTCCGAAAGCAGGCAGCCAATGAGCAGTTGACATCTCCTTGAGTTTGCAAACAAATATGGAGTCTAGCCTAAAGGTCAATGAACCCGCGAATTTTTCCGGTCTCTAATTATAAATGAAAAATTATAATTTATCAATAAAATATGAGTAAAACTTTGATTTAAGAGAAGATTAAAACGCTTGTATTATATAATGCATTTAGGCAGAAACTAAAGACTTTATATACGCGGTGATTTTTCAAAGGTTTGATTCAAACATTGTGAAGATACCGCGATTAGATAACATGTACCGTCGCCAAGGCTGAATTTTATGACCGGAAGCGACTAGCGGCACGCCATGTTGCATATCGAGGGCTGTTCTTCTCGGCGCGGGTTCACGGACAGGCCCCGTGCAAAGTGTCGCCGAGCGTTACATAGTTTGTTGGCGACGCAGTTGTTCTGAATGCCGTGCTGGCGCTACGGGGCTGTGTTTTAGAAACTGAAATCGTTGCGATGCGTCCTGGATTGTTCCTGGGTACAGCCGTGTCGCTGCAGTTTGCTTGGCTTGTCTGCGTTCACCGACTCATAACACTACATTACAGCCACATCGCTGGAGTATACGCAGAACTTTACACAATCTACACTCCAAGTCTGGATCAGCAGGAACTTCACTGGTTAAGTCAGTTAACAGTGCCTGACTTATTTAACAGTCACTTCAGTCAATTTATTTGACGAACCACGTGCAAAAAAAAAAGACCGTTTTTCTTTACTTATTTAATTAGTGACATTTCCCACTGCTTCATCAACCATTTCATGCGCTGTTTTTTCAGTGAGTTAGGTTCAGTTACATGTGGTGTATCAAACGAAATAACAATACATGAACTAACAAAACCCATTTTTAAAACTCTGGTTTCGTCTTTTGTAATGCCAGTCGTTCATTTCGATTTCACGTCTCTCATTTTGTTTTCACGTATTCATCTTATCGTTTGGTTTAGAAGTTTAAACTGGACTAAATGTGATAGTGAGTGCATTAATAGGTAATATTTGTATTGACTATCCTAATGTTTGAAAACGCAACTAAAAACGGAAAGAAAATTGTATAACATATTGCTTAACACTTTTTCGATTACGTACGTAATAATTGTATTTTCCTCTTAGCAGTCGACATCGGATTGGTAGTTCAATTGGCAACGTGATAGTCTGGAAGCGGAAAACTGTGTGTTCAGATCCTAAGCTCCACAGTTTTATTTTTTTTAAATTACGTTGATTCGCACATCAACGGTGACTATCGGAAATACGTTTATTTCTCGTCATTATTTGGCTAAATTCAATAAAAACAATGTTTAATTCACCACACGCAGTTGGCTGTACCCAATCAATGAGATCGTTTCACTGAAAAAACCACTGGTTTTCCGTCGACTATAAGTGGAGCAATTTTTAATGATTTGAGTAGTTGCATCTCACTGCGAATCAGTGGTTTTCCACTGATTATATATGAGAGTGTATTAGTAGGAAGTATCAGAGGAGAAGTTGAGGAATGTTGGTGGTAGCTTCAGGGCTCCGTCTGCCATCCCATCAAACTGAACGCAGAGGTTCAGTCGTATAGCTGTCGTTTAAAAACTGCTCAATATTTTTTTTTTAGCGATGTCTACTTACGAATAGTAATTGAAAAATTTTTCACGTAATAAAATTAATTTCCTATTTTTGTTTTCGTATCTAACGTGAATTTTTTAACATGAAAAAGTTTTAAAACTGGCATTTTACAATCAATTTTGGTATGAAATTTCTGTAACAGACTACTTAACATACATTATGGACGTGCGATAGAGTTTCGTATTTATTTTCACACTATAAATTGGCACGGTTTCCTCTGAGAATCTCAAGAAGCGAGTCAACTAAGTAACGACTGCACACCAGTGCAGTATCTTGAGCATAGAGGCGATTAAGGCACGTGATGCGCACAACTACGACGCCCTTAGCGCCACCACACGTATAAACCTAGGGCATGTTTAATACCTCCAGTTGTCATACGGGCGCTATTTTGTTGCCAATGTATACATTTGGTAATTGAAACATAAATGTCGTCGTTGAAATGTGTCAAAGTCAGTGAAAATCGCTGCAAGTAGCCCTAGGTTTATATTGACTTTTGTGTAAAACAGTGTTTTAAACTATAGCTACAATGCTGTATCTTCTCTGGAGAGATTTCTGTATTAAAGCCCCATAGTCACCGCTTACAATTCTGAAGAAACGCAACACGCGCGAAGATTGTTGGAGCTGTTTTCCATCACCGTCGGAATGCTATCTTACGGTCAGACGTAACCTTAAGGAGTTTAACATTTTTATTAGGGAATCCCCTTCAAGGCGAAGTATTGGGCACTGGTGAGGATGAAACGCGGTGAGTATGGAGCAGTGGCCGAATGCAAGGGCCAGGGAAAACGGGAGATCCCCAAGAAAACCCGCCTGCAACATCAGCCACGTCTCCGACATGCGAAGATCCACGTGACCCCGCCGGGAATCGAACCCGGTCCGCCTTGGTACGAGGCGGGTAGTCTGTCCACTACACAACCGCGGCCCCGTGACGCGTGACGACAGCTGCAGGTGATGCAGGGGATAGGTACAGTGCTGATGGCTTCGAGCTGACCGCATTTCAGCTCCTGAGGTCAGACTGCACGGACCGAAACTTCTGCAACCCGCGCCGACGTGGCGCACAACGGATGGGAACGAGTAACAGAATCGGGCGGAAATATGAGCGCTCGTCACAAACCCGAGTGGCTTTTGTAAAGCTATTTCCTTACTTCGGCATGAGTTGCAGTTTCTGGCTGCTTGTTTTCTAATAAAACACACCACTTACTTAAAAGGTAGCCGCGGCGGTGGTCAGACTACTCGCCTCCCACCGAAGCGAACCGGGCTCGATTCCCGGCGGGGCCACTCCTGGACTTGCACATGTGGGAATCGTGCCGGACGATGACGCTGGGTCAGCGAGTTTACTCGGGCATCTCCCGCTTTCCTACGCCCCTTTATTCCGGCGCTGCTCCATACTCATCTCGCTTCACCCTTATCGGCTCAATACGTGGAATGATTATGAAACAAACAAACGCGTCACACACGGTGTAACTTTCAAAGATTTGATTTTAAAAAAGTGTGAAGATAATTTGGTTAGTAGTCTATAGGTTATTCACGGTTAAGTGACCACTTTTTGAACCCCCCCTTGTAATATGATAGTCAATAAATAAATTGTTTTGTAGCCTTGGGCGTTATTATGCGAGTCCGGTGAAATATATACGCCGTGTTCATTAATTACACGGCAATGTGTGTTTACAAAAGTGGCGGAAGGATAAGAAAGGACAGATAGGAACAAAGTAACCAGGGCCTCAGACGTGCTCATTTTACCGTGAACAGCCTATATTGAAGAAACCTTACATCACACATGCTTGAAGTCTAACCTTCCACGCGGGGAATTAGCCAAGTCCGCATCACTCTGTCGATTCCCATCCCGTAACACGNGTGCTTGAAGTCTAACCTTCCACGCGGGGAATTAGCCAAGTCCGCATCACTCTGTCGATTCCCATCCCGTAACACGTGCACAGCCAGCAATGTTTGACGAAACAACCTGAGTGCACGGAAGACTTCAAAGCCGTAGGAACTCCCGCTATTTTTTTGCTTGCCATTAACAGTAGTTTATAGGGGGGGGAGGGGAGTTCGTTTCCGCTTTTGAACGGGGCTCGCAGAATTCAATAATATGTTACTAGAGTATGTTCACTGTTAAATTGTGCACTTTTAAAATCCTTGCTAAGGATCTACTTTTATAATTCATTCACGGTTACTTCGAACTTTTCTGAAGCCCTGATAAAGTTCTACTTCCGGGGTATCCCTCCGCCTCGTGCAAACTAAGCTTAACTAAGTCTAGACAGTTACACCAAAGGACAATGCACCGAATTCGTGCGCACTCAGTTGTAATAATATATTCCATGAGAACTATTTCTTACTAGGCGCTACCAACACGCATGTTGTCCCTCTGTTTTATTCATATTTTTTAAATAGAAATATTACAATTTATAAATAAAATATAGGTAAAACTTAAATTTAACGAAAAATAGGATACTTTTATGTTAACAGAGGTGTAAATCGTTTGTGATAGTGGTATGTTTAGTAAATAGGTAAACGCGACATGCAAGTAGTGATTTTGCGAAGATTTGATTCAAAAAGTGTAAAGAAACCGTGCATAGACTGTACTTCTAAATTTGTATCCTTCTGTTACATGTGCAATTTATATTTCCCGAGGCGTATCACTTTCTTAGCGCAACTTCCAAGTAAAGCCGGAGAATTGTTAGGAGTGAAAAGGTTCTACGAATATGCCGATTCGTAATATAACGTTTAGCAAACTAGATATAATAACTTCAGTAGTTTTATATTTAAACATTACGCTCGCAATACGTCAAGTGCTAGAAACTATTTTTAATATTTCGCTGCCAACTTAACTGGCCAGTGTGTGATGTAGCACGCGAGCAGCTATAAGCGACGATATTTCAAAAGCTTGTTTCAAAATTGCGTTTAAACTTGCGTGAGAANATGTAGCACGCGAGCAGCTATAAGCGACGATATTTCAAAAGCTTGTTTCAAAATTGCGTTTAAACTTGCGTGAGAAGCTACACTGCTGTGAAATATGATTTTCCTCGAAATCTGTTTGCGAAGTTTGCTGTTGACAACGATGTTGCTGCCTTTTCAGGACGTCATTATACTTGAGTTCCACAACTCTATGCACTCACGCTGTGGTTTCAGTTAAACGCATATATTGACAATATGAAAAAGAAGATTAAACTTCTATTAACTTAATTATACTTAAATTAATTCAATAAATAAGTATTGAAATAATAATCAATTTAAAACAAANTAAACTTCTATTAACTTAATTATACTTAAATTAATTCAATAAATAAGTATTGAAATAATAATCAATTTAAAACAAATAAAAAAATCAAATAATTTAAAGATAAAGGTAAATAACACTTCCGCTGTGGTTCTAGTTTGGGCAGAGTGTTTGGAAACATCCTGTATAATGCACTTGCTGCAATCAAGCGGACGAGTTTGTCTCGGCTGCCTGTCCATGGAGACTCACGAGTTCGATGACAATAACGGGTGCTTCAGATGAGTAGGTCGAAGGTCGACAAAGTTTCTTCGTAGGATGGGACATAGAGTACATCATGCTATCGTCCATTTCATATAAGTGGGGTAAAATTTGACAGGCAATGCGAACAATTTACACAGTATGTAAACATTACATGCTCTCGTTTTCAAAGCATTGTATCAGCTGATGAATTGCTGTGGGATGGATGTTGTTATGTTGGCGACACTGATGATGACTTTGGAAGAAAATAGTACTGTACTCAGAACTGAAAGTTGTAATCTGAAACTTTAATTATAATTATTTACATCACTGACGGACAAACGTCATTTTAGTGAAATAATCGTGTGCAAGGATTTCCAAAGAAAAGCGTGTTTTCAAGAGGTTGCGAATTACAAACAGTAAGTTAGTGTGTTTTTGTAAATAATGCATTCATATATATCTTAAATAAAGCCAGAAGATTACTCAAAAGACATTGGCCCTTCTTGCATCTACACAATTAAAAAATGCTTTGATGGAAATACAAAATTGTCGCGCGAAAAAAAGGCTTAAGGATTTCAGTACATTAAACATGAATAAATATCACCAGAACTTTTACAGACTCTTAACAATACCTGCCTTATATTTACTGAAATTCCTAGGAATTATAGCATGCGATCAAACTATCGCGAGTCTTTGTGACGGACGGAATGTCCTCAGTCACATTTGATTTTCTTTCTGTCCGCAGTACTTCAGGTTTCCTTGTTCTTAGGTGTAATAAAACCTTGATCTGCCGTACTTGTATGTGTGTTTCTTCCGTTCATGGGCTGTGAGCTGCGCTACGAGAAGTTGAATTAACGCCTTGGCTCCTGTGTGGCTGCGCGAAGATTTACGATTGAGACGACGCTTCGCCTAAATGCGCTACTACTTGCCAATCTGAGGCGCTGTGCGGGTTGCTACCAGTAAGAGCACAGGCGGTTTGTTTCGCTGCCACGAAACGTCCTTGTTCATTACAATGTTATTATTGGCTGTTCCGTACGTGATTGCTGTGTTGGACTATGATTTGCTATCGATGACGGAATGTGATGTGATGTGTAGTAGAATGTTCTCGATGCTCTCTGACAGGGTGGTGCAGAGGGGGAGGCAGGGAGGGAGCACCGAGGGGTATATAGACTAGTGCGTGGGCACCTTGTAGGTCCATTCGCAATCGCGCACGCATTCACTCGCAACCAGGCAGCGATTGAAGAAGGCTAGCTCTCCCCTTCTGGCCTTGCCTTGCTACCCTCCAGGTATCTCGGTCAGCCACCGAGGCTTCTGGGTGTAGGCACACAAGGACACGATGGAGTCGACAGGGCGACAGGAAGTTGGTGGTAAGGAGAACCTCCACTACTCGAGCTCAACACAACACAACACAGAATGGCGACATCCAAGTAGGAAACACGCCGCCAGGAAATGAGACGCAACCTCGAGCAGCTGTTACAACCAAAAACGCCTTCTTATTTATTGTAAGCCTCTTATGGCATACTACATGGCATTCTTCTATTAGTACCATCCGTCGTTTTTATAACACCAAAAAAAAAAAATTACCTCACATAATCTTTGCATGTGTGTAGACGTGTGGTTAAATTTTTTTTAAATTATAAACATTAATTAATATTCCTATGTAAAATATTTTTAGGGCTGGTCTCACCGCTTCTCCGTAATAAATGCATTGTCTCTGGTGTACAATTCACGGATATTTTCTTTTGTAATGGTGGCATGCGTGGAGTTGCTCGTGCGAGTGTGACGAGCGCATCGCGTCGCCGTTACGTGACAGTGACCACGATGCGCCTGCGCAGAGCACGAGGCGTCAGTACGTGCATCTCTCACAAGGCGGCGCATGCGTGGCACTTCACGACTGCCTCGTGTTTGCCTGCAAGGCTGTCGTGGCCACAGACATGAGGTATCGTCTTCTGCGCATCTGCCCAACATTCACCTACCCTGGACCAGTACAACTGTCAAAGTCACATCGTCGATAATGATGAAAGTGTTTGTTTATATCATAATTTTCAAAAGACAAACTCTTTTATTAGATGAATTAAACAAACATCTCAAAGAAATTTTCTACATAAACGGTGTTCTAACCTCAAATACTATCCACGTCGTTTATGATAGTCGTATTGACAGAAAATCAGTTGAGTTGAGAATATAATTTGGGCGGCTCTTAACAACGATGTCTTCAGAGCGGATGTAGGTGAAGCGAGCTGAGAATGGAGCCGCGCCGGAATGCAAGAGCGGGGGGAAACTGGAGATCCCCAAGAAAACCCGCCGACCAGTGGCATCGTCCGGCACGATTCCCTCATGCGAAAATTCGGAGTGACCCAGCCGAGGATTGAACCCTGTTCGCCTTGGTGGGAGGCGAGCAGTCCAACCGCGGAGCCACCGCGGTCCCAGAGAAGCAGTTAAATGTTGGGACACGGACTTTTTTTGCGCAGCTAGCGTGATCATATCCACTCTACTGTTTATCCAGTGGGAAATGTAAACGTGAGAGTAAGTTAGTNCGTCCGGCACGATTCCCTCATGCGAAAATTCGGAGTGACCCAGCCGAGGATTGAACCCTGTTCGCCTTGGTGGGAGACGAGCAGTCTAACCGCGGAGCCACCGCGGCCCCAGAGAAGCAGTTAAATGTTGGGACACGGACTTGTTTTGCGCAGCTAGCGTGATCATATCCACTCTACTGTTTATCCAGTGGGAAATGTAAACGTGAGAGTAAGTTAGTNGTTTTGCGCAGCTAGCGTGATCATATCCACTCTACTGTTTATCCAGTGGGAAATGTAAACGTGAGAGTAAGTTAGTCGCCGCCCACCCAACAGTTGCAAGTTAGCCATTCGTAGAAGCCCACAGTCACAAATACAAGGCGGACTAACATATCGCCTGCTCATGCGCCTTTGCGAAAGCATTGTTTACATTCGCCCTTGGACATACCAACATAATTAATATAACTTACCAAATCATTTCTTATTGTTTATTAATCTAAATAAGTTTAGCTGGAAAACACGGTTTAATTTGTACATACTGCATGTTAAGTCATTTGAAGAAAACAAAATAACGTTAGATTGAGTATTTTATGCATTGNGTTTAATTTGTACATACTGCATGTTAAGTCATTTGAAGAAAACAAAATAACGTTAGATTGAGTATTTTATGCATTGTCACATGATAAAATTAAAATTCAATCATTTTTGGACTGCAGAGAGAAAATCAACTACTTGAAGGTAAATAGTTCACACTGTTGAGATAAATATCATTGTCCANATTTTTGGACTGCAGAGAGAAAATCAACTACTTGAAGGTAAATAGTTCACACTGTTGAGATAAATATCATTGTCCACCTCAAGGTATCCACGCATAAAGCTGAGAACAGATTATTCTTTTATTGCTGACTGGAAATACATTTGTTTATATCTGGGTGTTTCTGAATTGTTAAAACTGACCTGAACTATGCACATTATTAAATAAATAAAGGCGTTTTTACAATTTTGTTTAATTTATTTCTTTGATGTGAGAAATAAAAGAAAAATTATATTATAATGCATGTTTTAGTAATTTCTGATTAGTAATTTCCTTAAAACGGCATCATGCGTGACTTACGCAGAGTGATAAGTTTTCAACACNTTTAGTAATTTCTGATTAGTAATTTCCTTAAAACGGCATCATGCGTGACTTACGCAGAGTGATAAGTTTTCAACACCCATTAAATGAGTATTTTCCTCACACACATTATCGCCTGGTTGAATGCATGTATAGGCCGCTCGTAGTTATGTGAGCACATTTGAAAGCCCTTTTAGAATTCACTTCTCTTCCAATTTTGTATTCTTCCGCCATATGTATAATTATCATCGTCTTGGACCACCTCACTTTATTCTTGCGTCGAACGAGAGTAATTTTTAAATTATAAATACGCCAGTTCTTATCCTTTCTCGCATAAAATAAGCATACATTAAATTTAATAATTTAAAGCGTGCGTGAATTTAAACGTTACAATTTCAATGCGATGTTTAATAAGCTGAACTAATTTTCGTCCTTCGCTAACATTTCTGTGAGTGTGTAAATGGTGTTCGTTAAGGCGAACTTTCCGGTTAATTGTGGTATACTGATTAGAAAGTACGGGTAAAAATAATGCCCTCTTCGTTCAATTGTATACCAAACTAGGTTGGAAATCGTAAACATTTACATGAAATGATTTTATAACATCGAAAAGTCGCAGTTCTCTGCCAACACTTAGTTTCACTACATTCAGATAGACTTTCTGTAACATTCACAGTACAACAGTAGTACANTGCACGCAGTTGGCTGTCACTTATTCCATCAGTGAAATTGTTTCACTGAACAACCAGTGGTTGTCCGCCGATCCTAAGTGGAGCCATTTTCACTTATTCGAGTAATTTAACACAAGTATTCGAATACTTTGACCGTCATTCGAGATATCTTGGAACTCCCATCACCGACGGGGCCGCGGTGGTGCAGTGGCCAGACTACTCGCCGCCCAACAAGGCGAACATGGTTCCATCCCAGGCGGAGTCACCCCCCAGATTTTTGCACGTGGGAATCGTGCCGGACGATGCCGCTGACCGGGCGGGTTTCCTCGGGGATCTCCCGCTTCCCCCGCCCCTTCACTCCAGAGCTGCTTCACACTCACCTCGTTTCACCCTCATCGGCTGTCAAGACCTCGACGTCAAGAGCCGCCCAGATCTTCTAGCTCTACTCCACTGTCATCAGTAAACTAGACCGTTACTCGGTGAGCGTACTCTAGGCAACCCCTGACTACACGTGCGCGGGGGTGTGGACGCGGCAGGGGCGTAGTCCCGTTCACGGTAGTGAGAGGGTTGGAGGGAGACGCGTGGGTGGTCTGCGAGAGGACAGGGAGGGGGTGCATTGATCGGAGCAGCCCCGCATCGCAGGGGTGTCCGCAGGCGTACCACACTGCGGTGACTCCCTCCTCTCCACTACCAACCCTCCCTCCCTCCGTGAGTGTCGCTCTNACCAACCCTCCCTCCCTCCGTGAGTGTCGCTCTCTGGGTTCCTGTACCCGGAGGACCTTGCCATCAGGAGACGGCTAGTTTTGCACCCACCTGCGCTCCATCTCCAACTCTCATTCTGCTTCATGTTTAAAAAGACCATGTACTAAAATATTCTCTGCGAAATCGTTCTTTGAGCGTATATAGTACATAGTTCATTCACGGTTACTACCAAATTTTATGAAGCCCTGCTAAAGTTATACTTGTAGGGTATTCCTCCGCCTCATGCAAACACAGCTTAATCGAGTCCAGGAAGTTACAGCAGAGAGACAGCGCACAGCATTATTCCGCACTCAGTGTAATGATATTTTGCATTAGACCTATTTCTTACTAGGCATTACCAACACACCTATTTTCTGACTGTTTTCATTCATATATTAATTAAAAATGGGATATTATAATTTATAGGTAACATATAAATATAATTAAAATTTAAAAACAAAAATAGTTTATTATCAACGTAAGTTTAAAACGCTTTTGGTACATGACATGTTGAGGAAACCACCAAACACGCCATACCTAAGGCGATTTTTCAAAAGGTAAGTTTCAAAAGGTGTGAATAAACCACAAACCGACTACATTCGCGGTTATTTCTTACCTTTTGAATCAAACTTTTGAAAAATCACTTCATGTATCACGTGGTTGGTTGTTTCCTAACTATGGAACGTATCACAAGCGTTTTATAATTCTGTTAACATAGATGTTTCATGTGTGTGGTTGTGAGGTTATGTTAAACTTTCAATTATTTATTATATATAAATTCAAATATTTAATTTATAACTAATTTTAATAAAACCACGGTGAAAATATTTAGGTGTATTGGCAATGCCTAGTAAGAAATATCTCTCGTGCGTGATATCAAATTGCGTTTTCACGAACACGGTGATTTGTCGCTTTGGTGTGATTTTCTACACAAGTTAAGCTCTGTCTGCTTGAGGCGGGTCAATAGTCTGAAATTATAACCCTAGCAGTGCTTCAGAAAAGCAGCAAGTAACCGTATATCAGCAAATGACAATTCAGGGAATACGCATTTCTGCCAGAAAAGGAAAAAAAAAAAACAGCAATCTAACGCCCTAGTCAAAGAGAATAAGAAATCGCTAGGGCCAGTGACTTTTCGCGTAAAAATCTGAGCTCACAGTAGACTTCAATACAATATACACACCTCAGCTGTTGTTATACCTCCATTGGCTGCTGGTGCCGTGTCCGTCTTTGACCAAGCCACTCAGGACTAAGTAACTCCGACACTGAACCTTCGTGATTCGTGCGCAAACGGTTAACACGGGCCAGAACATTTTTTAGCCAATCAAAGGAGCTGGACGACCCTGCAGTGCTTTGGACTGTATCTTGTCTCAAAATCTTTTCGCGAAATATCACTGCCCCTAGAAATCGCGCTTATACACCTTGCAAGGGTAGTTCCCACCAAGGACAGAGGAAAAGTGCAACCACTTGTCTGTAGTTAAATCTGCGGGCTTCCGTTGCGTGTGATGAACATCCGCTGTTGCAGATATCATGTGGCCAGTGCAAGCCAGTGAAGCGCCTTGAGCATAGGGGCGACGGGGTGCTTCGCACGCCTGTCAGTGTCGCCCGTATCGCTCCCTAGCTTCTGGACACTGGACGCACAAAGCAGCTGCAGGCGCAGAGTATGCAACCACACACATTAATTAGAAAATCAATATCGAAGAAATTTCTTCTTAGTGCATCGATTTTTAAAATTACAGTTTCAGACAAAAATCATTCCACGTGACATTTCTTAGGGAATACTAACACTTTAAGATATCTTGACAATGATTATATTTAAATATTAATTTCTAAAATGTAAAATCTCAAATATTCATTTAAAAAAAAAATTGTTTTTGAAAATTTCTTAACGTGCTGGTATTAGTATTTTCTGAAAAAAAAATTGCGTTGGATATTTTTTGTTTGAAACAGTTAATATTAATGAATTGAGAAGGAATTTCTTTAACATTGATTCGCCATTTTAACTCCGTGACTGCCGGCTTGGTATACAGACNTCTGGGTTCCTGTACCCGGAGGACCTTGCCATCAGGAGACGGCTAGTTTTGCACCCACCTGCGCTCCATCTCCAACCCTCATTCTGCTTCATGTTTAAAAAGACCATGTACTAAAATATTCTCTGCGAAATCGTTCTTTGAGCGTATATAGTACATAGTTCATTCACGGTTACTACCAAATTTTATGAAGCCCTGCTAAAGTTATACTTGTAGGGTATTCCTCCGCCTCATGCAAACAAAGCTTAATCGAGTCCAGGAAGTTACACCAGAGAGCCAGCGCACAGCATTCCTGCGCACTCAGTGTAATGATATTTTGCATTAGACCTATTTCTTACTAGGCATTACCAACACACCTATTTTCTGACTGTTTTAATTCATATATTAATAAAAAATGAGATATTATAATTTATAGGTAACATATAAATATAATTAAAATTTAAAAACAAAAATAGTTTATTATCAACGTAAGTTTAAAACGCTTTTGGTACATGACATATTGAGGAAACAAAACACGCCATACATAAGGCGATTTTTCAAAAGGTAAGTTTCAAAAGGTGTGAATAAACCACAAACCGACTACATTCGCGGTTATTTCTTACCTTTTGAATCAAACTTTTGAAAAATCACTTCATATATGACGTGGTTGGTTGTTTCCTAACTATGGAACCTATCACAAGCGTTTTATAATTCTGTTAACATAGATGTTTCATGTGTGTGGTTGTGAGGTTATGTTAAACTTTCAATTATTTATTATATATAAATTCAAATATTTAATTTATAACTAATTTTAATAAAACCACGGTGAAAATATTTAGGTGTATTGGCAATGCCTAGTAAGAAATATCTCTCGTGCGTGATATCAAATTGCGTTTTCACGAACACGGTGATTTGTCGCTTTGGTGTGATTTTCTACACAAGTTAAGCTCTGTCTGCTTGAGGCGGGTCAATAGTCTGAAATTATAACCCTAGCAGTGCTTCAGAAAAGCAGCAAGTAACCGTATATCAGCAAATGACAATTCAGGGAATACGCATTTCTGCCAGAAAAGGAAAAAAAAAAAACAGCAATCTAACGCCCTAGTCAAAGAGAATAAGAAATCGCTAGGGCCAGTGACTTTTCGCGTAAAAATCTGAGCTCACAGTAGACTTCAATACAATATACACACCTCAGCTGTTGTTATACCTCCATTGGCTGCTGGTGCCGTGTCCGTCTTTGACCAAGCCACTCAGGACTAAGTAACTCCGACACTGAACCTTCGTGATTCGTGCGCAAACGGTTAACACGGGCCAGAACATTTTTTAGCCAATCAAAGGAGCTGGACGACCCTGCAGTGCTTTGGACTGTATCTTGTCTCAAAATCTTTTCGCGAAATATCAGTGCCCCTAGAAATCGCGCTTATACACCTTGCAAGGGTAGTTCCCACCAAGGACAGAGGAAAAGTGCAACCACTTGTCTGTAGTTAAATCTGCGGGCTTCCGTTGCGTGTGATGAACATCCGCTGTTGCAGATATCATGTGGCCAGTGCAAGCCAGTGAAGCGCCTTGAGCATAGGGGCGATGGGGTGCTAGGCACGCCTGTCAGTGTCGCCCGTATCGCTCCCTCGCTTCTGGACACTGGACGCACAAAGCAGCTGCAGGCGCAGAGTATGCAACCACACACATTTATTAGAAAATCAATACCGAAGAAATTTCTTCTTAGTGCATTGATTTTTAAAATTACAGTTTCAGACAAAAATCATTCCACGTGCCATTTCTTAGGGAATACTAACACTTTAAGATATCTTGACAATTATTATATTTAAATATTAATTTCCAAAATGTAATATCAAATATTCATAAAAAAAAAAATTGTTTTTGAAAATTTCTTAACGTGCTGGTATTAGTATTTTCTGGAAAAAAAATTGCGTTGGATATTTTTTGTTTGAAACAGTTAATAATAATGAATTGAGAAGGAATTTCTTTAACTTTGATTCGCCATTTTAACTCCGTGACTGCCGGCTTGGTATACAGACCTCGAGGGGGTGATTTGCACGCCATATTGGTTATATATATCCATCACTTACGTTTGAGATTAATTTTGAAAATGTAACTTTTTTAGAGCATGGAATTTATATTTAAATATATCATATTTAGGGGCACCCGATTTTCGCGAAAAGTCTTCTTGTGAAGTGGTTTTTAAAACACTTTGACTCCGATCCACTTGCGCGATTGGTTGGTTTCAACTGCTACGCGTCCTGTGTGCCTGCCCACGAATCACAGACGTTCAGTACCGGAGGAACTTACTTCTCATTGGTCCAGTCAATCACTGCACTTTATTAGAGAAAGGCTCGCGGCCAAGAACGCAGGTAAAACTGCAGGTGTGCAAGCAGGATATTGAAATGTAGCTTTCGTGGAATTGTTTTCGCGAAAATCAGGTGGCCCTTATCATATTTTATAGGCGATTATATCCCAGGTACTTTTAATATGATCACTTTTGCCCTCATTCTTTAGAGGGTAACAATAACTTATTCCGAATCATTCCACATGGTAAAAGAAATAAAGATACTCTATCGATATTCCAAACATTCAATATTCTGAGTGATATACCACAACTGGTCCGAAAATAAATTTCTTTGATGAATGATGGGTAGAGACCTGAAAAATTCGTGAGTTCAATGACCTGCAGGCTAGACTCTACAGTCTTATGTATAACTATGCGGATATCAACTGCGCGTTGGTTGTCTGCTGTCACAGTGGTAGGCGACGATTGGACACCGTTCTCCAGGTGGTGTCAAACACCGCGTGGACCAATGGCTAAAGTAATATCAACGCAAGTGTTTTGAATCCTAGCTTGTCCCAAAATGAATCCGCGAATTCTTCAGGTCTCTAATGATGAGTAAGT
>NQII01002246.1:64766-80416 GCA_002778355.1 Clitarchus hookeri | reverse complement strand
CCCCCCCCTTGAACATTTCAGACGCACTTTAATTTACGGTTTCAGGCGCCTCAAACAAAAAATTGCATGATTGGTGCTGTATTTATGTCGGCATAACACACTGTTCCGTTGCTACAGCCAATGAGCTGCGGGCTATATGTTCGGCTACAGTTATAGGAACCAGTTATGATGTCGACCAGTAAGAGGGTTTGCGAATCACTTACCCACAGGTAAGATCACTGGTCATTGACCTCGTGGTGTGCAGTACTGACAGATAACTACCCACACGTGCGTAATGTACACACCGGTGTGTACACTGAGTCTGAATGGCCAAGGTAGGAAGAGAGCGGCTTGCAGTACTGTACTCGCCCGAGATGTATAGTCCATTCCCAGTATCTTCACACTTGTTGGATCTGACATTTGAGAAATCACCCCATGTATGGCGTGTTTGGCTGTTTCCTGCATATGTCGTGTATCACAAGAAATTTTATACTTTTTTGATTAACATAAACGTACCTTATTTTTGGTTAAATCGAACTTTTACTTACTCGGAATCTATAAAGTATAATATATCATTGATCGAGACCTGAAAAATTTCGCGGATTCATTGCCGGACAAGCTAGAATTGGAACACACGTATCTTAGCGTTACTTCTGAAATTGGCTCACGACCTACTTGACACCTCCTCCAGGACTGCGAGCCAATAGTGAACAGGCAACAAGATGCAGTCCCAATCACGACCTCTCACTGTGAAAGCAGGCAGCCAATGAGAAGTTGATATCTCCTTGAGTGTGCAAACAAATATGGAGTCTAGCCTAAAGGTCGATGAACTCGCGAATTTTTCCGGTCTCTAATAATTGATAAGTAGTACGGATAAAGACAGGGAGAAAATACGTGTGTTAGTATATGATAATATCATTCAATTGCAGTTAATATAATAGTTAATTATTAATATCATTGTTATTATTTATACATATATTAAAACGCATATTTTAAACGTCTCTACTTATAAACGATTGTGATTTGCAATTAAAAAGTGCAGAAACTGGGCACTTCCGAGTGCAATGGAGTTGTGCTGTTGAACATGCTAGCGGCCGATGACCCTGAGTGTAGCCGACAGTAGGGAAGGTCAGGAGTTCGTAAGGCTTCGCCGTCTTCTATAAATATAAATCTGTGCTGTGCCTACGAGGCACCCGGGCCAATGTCAGCATGCTGGAAGATAATACTTGTTTTTCTCCGGTTACCATGAGATATTTGGCTTTAGTCTATTTGCGCTTTCCTCACACTTTTTGAATCAAACCTTTGAAAAATCATCCCTTGTACGACGTGTTTTCTTGTTTCCTACATTTTTCACGTATCACAATAGTTTTATACTTCTGTTCACATAAAATTATCCTATTTATTAAATAGAACTTTCAATTATATCTTATTCGCAGATTTTTATATATTTCACTTACAATTAATAAGAATAAAACAGAGAGAATAATAGGTGCGTTGGTAATGCGTAGTAAGAAATAGTTCTAATGCAAAATTTTATTTAACTGAATACGCACAAATGCGGTTTATTTTCCTTTTGGTGTATTTTATAGACTTGGTTAAGCTTCGTTAGCATGAGCGGAAGAATATCTTGAAAGTACAACCCTCACCTCGACTTTTTTCCGAGGGGTGGGGGGAAGGAAGGACCGCTTTCCCACATAGGGCACGTAAATATTTATGTTGAAGCCCATCACGCTGAATCGAAATGGCCACACTTCCCAGCAGTATGGTGAAAATGCATTCGCGCATCAGTGTCCGGACGCAACGCAAGCTTGCTAGGCGATGACGCAACCTATGGGCGCCATTCCACAGGACGCAGTGGCCAATCAGACGCGAGATCTGTTTTTAGAGAATCACGCAGTCAATAAGCGATCGAATAGGCTTACTACGAATGAACCGATGCCTCATTTCACTTCTTCGTAAGTCCTTATTCTGAGTCTGTATGAATGGAGTTCGCTTTACTTTACAGAAAATTGTCAACAGTAACCGGGTGGGGAAGGGGGGGGGGAAGCACACCTCAAAGCAAAATGTCCATATGAACATATGTTATGGGATGAATGGTTCCCGAGGTAGGATCTGCCAGGGTTCTGCTGGAATTATTAATGGCGACGCGTTGCGCGTCCCTGTCCGTACACCAGAGTCCTGCCTGTCTACCAAAGCAGTGATTGGCTCTTACAAGGGGTGCTCGAACTGTCCACCTTGCAGGCCTTGTGGGGCCGGGTTGGGTACAGGCTGTGGTCTGGCAACCACCCTATAATGGGTGTAAGGTGAGGGGACTGGGTGCCTGAAAACCGGATGCTGCTCGTCCATCCGCCGAGTAGGGGGGAGCCTGGAAACTGAATACCTGGTGGGGCAGTCGTGATGGTCACAGAAATGACTGGCCCAGTCTGACCTAACCCTGGTTACAAGCCCTAGCGGTGGTAAACCGGTGCAAGTGTAAGAGTGAGCTTCGGCGAACTCCCGTGGGGCCCACTCATAAGAAGTAGTGATTTTTTGGGTGTTCCCCAGCCACTGTGAAGGCTGCCAACTCAACCCCTTAATGGGGCAGTGATGCGAATACATAGCCTAGCACTGCTAAAGTCCATCTCCACCTCCTCGCGGTAGGGCTGGTAACATGGTGGCCACGCCATGGCTAACGGAGTGAGGATGATTGAAGGCGGTAACGGCCTGTCTGTGCACAGACAACCAGTTACGGCTAGGTTATGTGCAGTCTTCCAGAGGCGGTATATATTCTTCGCCTCGCGGTGAAGACCCGCGAACCGAATTGCACTCCCCAGCTGAGGCCTTGACCTGGCAAGCCGGGGCGGATCCCGGGGTGGCGGAGTTCCTATGAAGGGATTATCTGGCGTCCTGGAGGAGTTGGGCTGTTCTGGGGGATAACTCAGTGTGCATGTCTGAAAATTGTGGCTACCCAGGGGATCAGCGTGAAGCCCCGGCTTAGGCCGTGCTGACCGCGGGCCGGACTCTGGGTGGTAGTGGTTGAACCTTCTGCTTGGAAGGAGATCTGGAGGTGGGTACTTGCCTGGAGGTACGTGATGGGTCGGTAGCCGCTGCCGTGGAAAGCAAGCGTGCCGGCTCCCTTTGGTGTCAGTTTCGAAGGGTTGGTGCTCATTAACGAAGGATCGACGGTCTGGTCCGCCTAGTAAGAGGACTCGTTTACAAAGCGGGTTTGTAGAGGTGGATAGTCCTCGGCCCCATCAAGGTGGCACGTACGGATTCAACTCCGTACTCTGCTGTTGACAGGTGAGGTGGAACCACCCTCGGGTGGAGAACATCCACCCACTGCGATTGGAAAGGTCTTCACTCTTTCTATTGGCAGTATTCAACTACTGTCAATTAGAGCCCTGACCGAGCTCAAATATAATTCATGGTCATGGACTTTGTCCTGTCTGGCGGGGAGTGCACACATCTAACAGCCTGATGTGACAGCAAGCATATTTTTCTCTATATGCAGACTGAAGTGGCAATATGTAAGCCTGAATGTTAATGGGAAGTCCTGACCTGCACTCCCCTAGAACTGCTCAGAAAGTTTTATCCTGCTATACCCTAATGGATCAGGCACAGGAGGGAGCGCTCTGGAGAACGAAATTGCTCTACTAGATTACAGTAGACATGTCCGCCTTGCGTCGGAATGTACGCGAACACTCGTCGTGTCAGTGACTGACCTTCGAGCACACCCCATGTGTGCTGCAGGTCTGGCTGGTGACCTTGTTACACACGCCGGCGAAGCATTGCAATGTCCGTGGCAGGTGTCACGAAGTTGGAAGTATGCCGCCGTGGTCACGGTGCTTTGTGAGAGAGACGCACTCGACTGGAGTCAACTAGCAGTGCCCGAAGCGCTTGGAGTCCGACGTGCGTTGGACGTCGACTGTGGAGTGAACCCAGCCACATACACTCCGAGTATGCACGAGCACGGGTACCATCAGCGTGATTCTACACATCCTGTTCACCCGGCGTCTCTGAGGCCTGGAAGAGCGGGGACGTTAAGGTGGATCCCTAGTAAACAGTATTAAAATCCTCAAGGTCACATCTGTTCGTGAGGAAGCTTTGCGACGGCGATGGAACACAGAATAATTACACTTCGCATGTGCGTTCTGTTTCCCCAGGATTTTGAGCGATTAATGTAAGGTTTCAATACAGCAATCTGTTAAGAGAAAATACAACACTATCGCTGTGGTTTAACACAGTGTTTAACATTGGAATAAATATCGTCTACAGAGGTCTACGTACAGCGATTTTCAGAAACTTTTCAAAGACCACATTCATGTTTCAATGACCAAAATTTTTAAATTGGCAACAAAACACCGACTTCTATTTCTGTCGCGAAAAAATAAAGATTTTCATTGAAATATTACCTAGTTTTTTATAAATTAGAACAGACACACAACTACTTGCAACGAGACTCACATGACAACTACGGAGACTCATTGACAGGCGTGTGCAGAGGATGCGTGACCTCCTCTACGTGAAAGGGGCCGCGGTAGTGTAGTGGTTAGACCACTCGCTTCCCACCTAGGCGAACTGGGCTTGATTCCTTGCGGCCCCCTCCCCCCGGGTTTTCGCATTGGGGATCGTGCCGGACGATGCCGCTGGTCAGCGGGTTTTCTCGGGGATCCCCCGTTTCCCCCGCCCTTGCATTCCAGCGCTGCTCCATACTCACCTCGCTCCACCCTCATCAGCTCTCAATGCTCGAACTGAATTATATTTGTTACTTGATTTATGGGGAAATTTTTTTACCATGTCAACTAAATATAGTTTATTTTCATACACATTGCAATTATTTTTACTGCAGTCAGTCGTATCAGCAAATACTGCTTTGACCTCTATACTAGTACATATTTCCGCCGCTATACGTCAGCCACTTTTCTCCAAAACGCGAATAGTTGAGCGTGAGGACCTCTGCTCGGATCGTGTACTTGACCTTAAGACCCTGTCACACTGTCACATTGTCCCGTCAAACTGCTTCCAGTAAGTTTGGCCAAATAAAGTAAGAATGTTGTGACGTCACCAAAACGTCTTTATCGCCGCCATGTTTGTCTGAAAAAGTTGGATGGCTATAGTCTTCATCTAACATTTAGAAAATTTGACGGGTTATAAAATTTATTTAATTTATGGGCTTAGCCAATTAGAAACTTGCATGACAAAAATGGCAATTTATGACATCACGAAACTTTGAAATAATGAAAAATTGATAGAGTTATTAATATAATTAATTTGTATAGAAGCTCTTTGAGTATGGAAGATAGTTGAAGTGATAAATCCACAATAATATTAAAAAATCAAAGTCATTGCATTTCGTTCTGTAAGAAATATCTGTGATGAATAAAATTAAAATTTAGTAAAGAATTGAAAATAAATCACAACATTTGATGGGTTTCTTTCTGTAGTGGACTACACGGAAAAACAAAAGCACTATCTCACTTTGAAAATAAATTTTAAATAAAAATTCAGACTAGATCCTCTAAGTAAAAAAATTTGACAGTGTCACATTTTAAAATACATTAAATACATTCAGGATTATTTGGCTAAATATATTGAATATAAAATAAATTATGGTCATAGTTCGACTTAAAATGTTACAAAGGCTGCTCACTATTAAGTGAGCACTTTTGAAAGCCCAGCTTACGATCTATTTCTCTATCAATTATATATTATTACGCTATATTTGAAATTATCATTGACAAGGGCCCATTAACTTTGTTCATGCGTGGACCAAACGAAACTATGAATATATTAGGAACAGAAATGTGTCGCTGTGATGCCAGTGATGCACTTATGAGCATAAAAAAAACAGAAACCAAACGAAATAGATTCAGTTTTCTACTAACGTAAACTCCAGACTGTTCAAAAGACGTTAAGGCGTGAAACTCATTTTAATAATTCACTGCTAACTTTATTACGAGTATTCCAGTCAGAGGTTACATTGAAATGCATTGAACAAAGGGCAGTGACTTTTTTCAAAGGCTAATTTCAGAAGTGCTCATTTAACTGTGAACAGGCTATAGTTAGAAGTGATGGGAAATTGCGAACATTTGCTGAGTCAACATATCTTCCACAACACTCTAACTGGTTTATTCTTTCATGATTGCATGAACAAGTGTTATGACTCGGGTGAGTTGTTTGCAGACCAATCACGAACGTTCTGCATCACAGTGTCAGAATCCTCATTGGTACAGTGAAATGCGGTAGTAGCTTCATACATGCATGACAGCCAATAAGGAATGAAAACTGCCGGACATGTTTACAGTATGAATAATCGTAGCAAACAGTCATCTTTAGCCTCGATATACGATTATCTCTACCTGTAATTAAGGACTGTAAAATTACGCGAATTCATTTTAGGAAAAGCTAAGACTTCTAACACACGTGCATTACTGTTATGTTTGCGATTGGATTACAGTTTATTAGACACGCCCATGTGATCTCCGAGCCAATGACCGACCTACATGGCAACAAGCACCGAATCCCGTGCGTCTGACGAGTGTAATAACTTAAGCGATAAGCTTACGTAAATACTTTCTATTGGTCTATGGCATTGGCGGCAACCAATAATAAAATGTTGGTGTGCCACCAGCAGCCAGTAGCATTAACAAGAAAAAATACGCCGTCCGTTATGGAGCTAGCTTCAGATCTTGTACAGAACCGACCATTATGCCTATTTTGAACACGTCGTACGAGTACGAGTATGGTCGGGATAATATGTTGAGGGGTTGTAACGCGAAATTTTCCTGTCCCTGCCTGTAATCAGATGTATCTGAAGGAGACAGCGTGACAGGGGCCTCGGAGCAGGACCGAGGGAGAGGAGGAGCAAATAGCGAGTGTGCGAAGAAGATGTCGTTGGGTTAGGTGTCGGCCTCACGCGCACGCCCGCACACCCACACGCACACACACGCACGGGCGGAGATCGATCACGCCCGCTACGAAGGCGGCTCTCGCCAAGGATGTGCGGCCACTCGCCACGTTGGTACAGTCTGGTCACGTTAAACTGAGCACTTGTGAAAGCCTTGCTCAACATATATAGTCTGTTCACGTTAAACTGAGCACTTTTTTGAATCAAACATTTTAAAAATTACCCCATGTATGGCGTGTTTAGTTCTTTCCTTAATGCGTCATTTATCAAAAGCGTTTTATACCTTTGTCGATGTATAATTTGAATCAAATTATTTCATTTATACTTAATATGAGCAAAAGCGGAGAAAATTTAGCTGCATTGATAACGCCTAGTAAGAAATAGTTCTCAAGCAAACTATTATTGAGGTGAGTGCGCACGAATGTGGTGTGTTGTACCTTTGGTGTAATTTTCTAGACTTGGTTGAGCTTTGTTTCCGTGAGCCAGAGGAATAACTTGAAAGTAGAACTTGAGCAGGGCTTCAGAAAAGTTGCAAGTAACCGTGAATGGACTATATCTGTATGCACATTGCGTATTCGTCCATCATTAGTACAGTTAACATTGCCATATCATTTTGTTCATATGTTGGTCAAGTAAAACTGGGAACGCATTGGAAAAGTTAGTATTTTGCAAATTTGCATATCTTACACTTATATACATTCAAAACAGAAAGCATAACAAATAATTTTAGTATTCATAAAAGTTTGCCTAAATTTTTAGTTCAACGTAAAATCATGAACCTTCTTACAACATTACTGGGCGCATGGTAGTGGAGCATGCCCGTTAAAACCTTTTACTACTCATAGACGAGCAGTAAGAGGTACAAGTTTCGACCTTATGTACAAAGTCTCCACTCCGCCGGACAAACACATTCATCCGGCGTTTTTTAGTTTCTCTGGTGAGACGATTTTGCATCCCCCCTCCACCCTCCTACCTGAAATTTCATAGTTTGGACAAACTTGAAACCTGTGGTAGTGGTACATTTCGGTATCGAAATCGTCTACCAGGGGAGCTGATAAAGCTCAGTTAATTTTTTGTACTTCAAGATTTACCGGGAGAACTGCACAAATACACAGGCTATATATTTTTTTACGTGTCCTGTGGGGAATGAGCATGAATCGAACCCAAACCTCATCAACATCACGGTGAAAACTTTTCAGATCTATACCGACGCCTTTAACCGTTTGGCTAACCATGATGTTTGGGAGAAAGTATTTTTGATTTGTAAGTTCAAATTCGCATATAAGCTTTGTGTCTCATAATATACAGTACTAAATAATGGGCCAATTCTGTACATGATACAAGCAAGCATTTCAAAAAAAAAAATTTGTAATGTTCAAATTTGTATGTAGCCTTTGTATAGTTTATTCACGGTTACTTCCAACTTTTATGAAGCCCTTCTAAAGTTATACTTACAGGATATTCTTCCCCCTCATGCAAACAGAGCTTAACCGAGTCTAGGAACTTACAGCAAAGGGAAAGTGCACCATATTCGTGCGCACACAGAGCAATAATATTTTGCATTAGAACTATTTCTTACTAGGCATTATCAACGCGCCTATTATTTTCTCCCTGTTTTTATAAATATTAATTATAAATTAAATATTGTAAATTTTTTTGATATACGATTGTCTATATGACGCACAGGAAGGACATTTTTGTCCGGCACTGTACGCTTCGAGGCTCAGTTGTCTTCCCTGGGGGGCAACGGATGCGGAAACAGTGTCNATATGACGCACAGGAAGGACATTTTTGTCCGGCACTGTACGCTTCGAGGCTCAGTTGTCTTCCCTGGGGGGCAACGGGTGCGGAAACACTGTTACTGCTCTGTGTTATGGCTGGCTCACATTATTGATCACCAAACACGCAAGCTCACAGTTTATTGGTTGTGATAACGAAACACAACTGATGTAATCTTAATTACAGCACGCATCAGAAAATTACTTATTCGCAACACACGAAACTATAAATAAACGTGCGAAAGAAAGGGTTAACTGAAAATTGGGTACTTTCATATTGACACGTGTATAAAACGTTTGTATTATGTGGTATATTAGGAAACCACTACGCACTAGGGTAATTTTTCAAAGGTTTCATTCAAAAAGTGTGAAGGAACTGCGAATAGACAATAGGTAGGGCAGAAATATTTCGCGAAAAGATTTCGAGACAAGATACAGTCCAAAGCACTGTAGGGTCTTCCAGCTTCTTTGATTGGCTAACAAATGTTCTGGCCCGTGTTAACCGTTTGCGCGCGAATCACGAAGGTTAGGTGTCGGAGTTACTTAGTCCTGAGCGGCTTGGCAAAGACGGACACGGCACCAGCAGCCAATGGAGGTATAACAACAGCTGAGGTGTGTATATAGTATTGAAGTCTACTGTGTGCTCCGATTTTTACGCGAAAAGTCACTGGCCCTAACTATAGGTGCAGTGACATTTTTCAGGTGTTGAATTCAGAAGTGCTTAGTTAACTCTGAGCAGCCCCTACTCGCGTGGTCGATCAGGCCGGATCGACGACTGTTACAGTCGATTACCCAGCGTGAACTAGAATATCACCGAGCACCGAGCCACTGTCGATTGGTTCAAAACCCCGCCAATAAAGAAGCGACCGTCATCCTAAGCATCTGCGCATAAGCGTACGGCTTAAAACTGCCGACTTCTAACTTCTCGTCTCGTACCTTCTCCGAAGTCTCCTCATTACTCATTCCTTCGTGCTCTCCAAACTCAAGATCTTTCAACACCGGGTCGCTAATACGTCGCGATTATTTCCATGCAATTTTGGAATGAGAGTCAAGAGAAGGAGGAACTTTGTCGAAGCCACCAACCTACGAGGAGGTAAATTCCCCTCTCCGGACGCTGAGGAAGGATCAACACTTCCACTAGTTTGAAAATTATGCACAGTCTCCGCACGAGAGGCACCGAACTGACGCCCACAGGTCTTTGCTCTCAGAGAGACTTAACTCGTAGGTTTTTTGGGGGCGTGATTGCATTTAATCATGAGGGTGGGTCATTTGATAACCATATATCGTGTAAATTACAGAACAGAAAGAAATGTAACGTCACATTACGGTAATACACAGAAAATCCTGCGGTGCGTCACAAGTGTTGGCGCCTATGTAGCTCATCTATACCTCGAGAAGAAATTTATTTTGGCGTGGAGTGAACATTCGTGCACAGACAGCAGCCATTTATCGCCGGACGTGAAATTTGCATCACCACGCCACGCTTTCATTTTGTGATGAATTCCGATGGGTTTGATCCATGGACTAGAGATGAGGTAGAGCGATCTCGCTGGCTGCGCACAACCAATCTCCGTGTCCCAACATTGAACTGCTTTTTTTCCAATACGACCAGCAAAAACGGCGTGGATTGGATTCGACGTTAGAAGACTGTTTAGTAAACAAGTGCTTTGAGATGACTGTATACTTCCTCTAACCAATTTGGAATGCAATTGGATTAAATTCAAATTGGTGAAAGTATTTTATTCACATGAAAATGCTTATCTTTTGAAAACTAAGATGTAAACTGTTTAGCATGTGATTTTGACAGTTGTATTCCTTTGGGGTAGGTCAATGTTGGGTACATGCGCAGAAGAAGAATAAGTGGTATACGTCATCTTTATTCTATGGTTTGATTCCGTTACTACACAATAAATTTGAACCTCTGCTCTGGATGTTAACAGTGAAGCCACCATTATGACAATACTGCGGGTAGCGTGTCGGCTTCCTTCTACCGCCTATCGTAGTGTGCCACATTTTGCCTCTTCCTCGTGCTATCTTTCAGGGCAGTAGAAGAGTGTTTCGAGTTGTTTATTGATTTTTTACGTTTTTTATTTCACTCACCTTCGTATTAACGTTTTTATTAAAGCATGCTTTTTAACTCTCCAACCGACTTAACGCCTCAGGGACTTCATGTTGTAAGAAAAAATCAGTTTGTGATATAAACTGTATACGGCGTGCAAACAAGGTCCAATAAATTGAAGCTGCTTCACAGTTAATTGAACACACATAAAAACCAACATTTGCAAAAATATTTATTTTCAC
The DNA here is from genome assembly GCA_002778355.1 of Clitarchus hookeri. Taxonomy (NCBI): domain Eukaryota; kingdom Metazoa; phylum Arthropoda; class Insecta; order Phasmatodea; family Phasmatidae; genus Clitarchus; species Clitarchus hookeri. The sequence goes on along the minus strand of NQII01002246.1, from coordinate 69,472 downwards.
ATTCTTGCACTTTTACTATTTTCGCTTTACGCCTGACAGCTATACCTCCTGCAGTGACGTGAATGTAAACAAGGTGTTTTTAAACTACATGTCGAAAGTTAAACCATTGCATGTTTGGGCTAATATAAACAGTAAACCCTTTGAGGAAAATGTTCGGAAGATTCATCTGTTTTTTTTATTGGAGTTAGCAAAACAGCGCCGGCAGTCCGCAACTTTACGTACCTGCGTGCACAACAAGTTGCATACCACCAAGGCGAACGGAATTGGTGCGCCATGCGGAGGCTACGCCTGTACATAGGACACCCTGTTATACGTGCAGAGACTACATCGGCAATACTGCTGTTTGTTTATTGTTGGGAATAAAATGCAATCACTTCTGGCAGCCTTTACTACTCAATCTCCCACTGCTCATGTAGTCTGACACACGTGTACTAACAAGCAACCTCTAGCGGCACCCACGTACCTCGAGTATATAGCACAGGCGGTCTCCGCATGTCGCCCCAGTTCCGTTCACCTTTGAGATATGCAACTTGTTGTGCATGTAAGTACATATAGCTGCGGACTACCGGCACTGTTGGCTAAATTCAATTTCAATGAAAAATAATAGATGAATTATCCGAACTAGGATTTACTCTTTATATTACCCCATAGTTGCTGTGGTTTAATTTCGACATGTAGTTAAAATACATCTTGTATATTATCGGTGGTTTGAAAACTTTCAAATCAAACTGTGGTAAAAATTTTTTTTTTGCTTTTTAATAACAGAATACTTAAGAATACCGAAAGGAAAGAGCCACGTTTATTGCGTACAGCCGCACGCGCCAGAAAAATGGCGTCACTGGCCAGTAACATATCAGAACGCCGTTCGGCAATCAACACCCGGCGATTTACTCGCCAGCAGTTAGCCCGGCCAATAGGGAATCTTCCGCAGTACGCAGTAGCCAATCAAAGACACAAGGCCCGCTCGCAAAGCCTCGCGCAGCCAATCAAGCCCACATCGACGGTCTCGTCCCGCCAATCCACCTCTATTCAGGATGTTTGGAAACTCATTGCCCAAACTCCAGACGTAGTTTCTTTGGACCAATAGATACACAAAAGCCCTATACACTTAAATCCGGAAACTTATTTTTATATAATGTAATTGTGTTCGAAGTTGCGGAGAACAACCACTGTAGAACAAGGCGTGTAGGATACAAAGTATCGTGTGCCTACAACCTATGCAACCTGCCTAACTTGCATAATCGCACCGCCTTGTTCTCCAGGCGTCGTACGCCGCAACTTTCAACACAGTTATTTGATATAACAAATATGTTTCCGGTGTGTATAGGGCTTTGGTGTGACTTTTGGTGTACAGAGACTACGTTTGGAGTTTGGGCACTGAGTTTCCGAATATCCTGTTCCATAGTGATTTGGTGGGCAGCGCTTTCGAGTATCATAGGGAAAATTCAGGTCTCGATCTCCTCCATACTTCGGGAAACATCGGCAATCCCCGCGACTGGTCGTCCCGAGACGCGACACAGTTACCATCGCCGCGTTAAAGCCTGGCCAACAGAAGTGGCGTGCAGTGGAGAGGAGAGGTTTGGCAATCTCTTAACACTGAGGTCTCGAGAGCCGATGAAGGTGAAACGAGGTGAGCATGGAGCGGCACCGGAATGCAGGGGTGGGGGAAACGGGAGATCCTTAAGAAAACCGCCAAACAGAGGTATCGTCCGAACCTATTCCCACATGCGAAAATCCGAGTGACCCTGCCGGGGATCGGACCCGATTCAGCTTGACGGGAGGCAAGTAGTCTGACCACTACACCACTGAGGCCCCTAACAGAATTAGTAAACATACAGAAGCGAAATGGCGCGTCGGTTTCTTTGGTGTAAGAGAACTCGGCCGCTCATTGGCCGCGCGAAAGTTCCGAGAACTGGCCTTGGGTATGGTTGGCTACTGCACCTTTCGATATACACTAACGTTTGTGAAAGATGCAACACCAAGAAGAATACATGTGATTGAAATGAACTTTATGCCACAGAATAGGTACATGACAATGCACAATTTATTAGGATTACAGAACTGTACACGATCTCTGTCTTTGAGAATTCAGTATGAGGTGAAGCCCCCACGTGCTGCAATCAGAGTCCCTAAACGGCGTGGCATGGAATCAAAGAGGACCTGGATATGTTCCTGGGGAATATCCCTCCACGCGGTTTGAATGCGAGCCCACAAAGCATCAACAGTGGTTGCTGGAGGTCCGTGACGAACAACTTACCGACAAATCATATCCCAGATATGTCCGATGGGCGATATGTCATGCGAACGTGCAGGCCAGGGAAGCAGCGGTACTCGTAATTCATTGAAGATGGCTTGCACATTCCTCGCCACATGTGGCCGGGCATTGTCCTGCTGATATATGGCATGTAGAGTCTCCTGAAGGAGGGGCAGTACCTCGGGCTCTAAAACCTTCCTGATGTAGCGGTTGCTGTTCAGAGAGTCGAGATCGCATGTTGTATCCAACTGCATCTCACACCATCACACTTGGTGTTTGTTCGCTATGCCGCTCCACAATGAAGGTTGCCAGATTGCGGTCGCCACGATAGCGTCTAACACATGTGCGGTCATCACTGTAGGACAGGTTGCAGCGGAACTCGTCTGATAACACTACATGTTGCCACTCAGCACGCCAGCACGCCACTCTGCATTGCAGTGTGAATGGGTTTGTGGTTTCTGAACAATGGCATGCGTGCCACCAGTCCAGCCCGCAGCAGACGGCGTCGAACCGTCGACGCAGACAGGTCCACGCCCGTTGCAGTGCTCCAGTGTCGAGCCAACACTGTGGACGAGGCTGTACGGTCCATTACGGCCATGCGGACAAGATGGCGGCCATCCCGTGCTGTGGTCACATTGCGTGGTACAGTACCCGCTCGTCGCTGCGTACGACCCTCTTCTATCCACTGGTTCCACACACGCACCACTGTCGTAGCAGCATGCCCTGTACGAGGTGAAATGTCACGGTATGACAAACCCGTTTCCCGGAGACCGGTCATTCTGCCCCGTTCGAACTCACTCACATGCTGATATGGCGCCTTTTGAAGTCGACGAGGCATACTGTCACTTGCTTTCACTTCGTTTGACGGCTCTTCACTGGCAGCTTGGCGTAACACTGACCTCTCCGGTCACACACGAGAGGACGTTGCTGGGCCTACGGATACGCCATCTCTCTGCAATCGTTATCACTTATTGCTGGTACACTGTTGTACACATCTTCCGAGTTTGGATTGATTCGAGCCATTCTTTCTGGGTGTTGCAATTTTCACACACAATAGTGCATTTACTATTGGTCGGCCTGCCGCCTGGCAAGTTGGTATCCAGTAGCTGATTGGTGGACGATGTTCTGCCATTTTGCTTGCCAGTAAGGTCATTTTTCTGACGTGTATGTCTGCAGTTCGTGTTATCAGCGTTTATTTCTCTTCTGCATTCTTAAAACTTCCAAGATGGTACCCGTACAGCTTACTACCAATAATTTAATAATTTTTGTTGTCTTATTAAATCTCTTACACCCATATATATTATGTTATTGATTAGGCCAGTAAGAAATGAACATACAAGGGAAAGCGCGTCCTCCAAATACGTATATTGTGTGGCCGGAAGAAAATGGATCATCACAACATACGTGAATGACTTCATGAAATTGTGCCGTAGCACAAATCATGTTGACGAAAATGATTTAAAGCTGTATATTTTCCATAAAAAGTACATCAAACCCTGCAAGGCACCCTTGAGGTATCATAAATCATATTAAATTATGAATAAGTGATACAACTAAAATTTCCTCTCATAAAAACTTGATAAATTAATAAGAAAACTAATTGTATTTAAAAAAAAAACTACAACTCCTAAAAACTATACAGATGCAAAAAATTACTTTATACCAATCTTTAAATGACCTTTAAAACAATTATAACAACAAGTTGACTAGATGACATTTCTTGACCAATTAGAAAGGATGGCAGCTGTTCAATCCCAGAAGAGCCACCGTTTCTTATAAAGGAACATATTAAAATTACTATTAAAAAGGGTTATCATTTCTGCGGAGGCAGTAAAAGATCCATCAAAGCTCCAACCAAATAAAACTGTTGCAAACAGAACACATATTAAAACATCCCAACACGAGATTCGTGTACACCAATATTATCTAAAAATTATTAATTCTTGGGCTTCGAACTAGACAATACACAACGCGTTAAAACAAGGATACACAGTAACACGACCGTTTTAGTTCAACCGAAACAGAATTTTGACGTGCAACCGAAACCACAATTTTGAAAAAAAGAAAAGAAAAAAAAACTAGCATTACTGCTCACCCAAGACGAACACAACTGTGCCGCACAAAACACTACAATATTTAAAAGAGAGCCCAATATACACACAACAATTGTCCACGACTCACCGTTAATTACGCCCTAATTTTCGGCGACTCAGGCAACATGACTAAGTTCAAAAGAGTCACATCGCGGCCTCAGCGTTCTGGAGGACAAGTGTGGCAGTTTGAACCATTTGAAGATCTCGTGCAGGCGACAAGTTGAGGCGACGGCAGGGCGTATAATAGGAAGAGCCCCTGCCGTTCAATGGCTTAAATAAACTACAAGAACTCTATAAAAAAAAATTATGACGCACGAGCTGACGACAAAGCGAGAGAGGGGGTGTACATAGAGTGGGGG
>NQII01002246.1:15546-62752 GCA_002778355.1 Clitarchus hookeri | reverse complement strand
CCCCCGCCTGCTTCCTTCCCTTCCTCACCACGCCACGCGTCCCAAGTCATTCCACGCAGGTACTGGCGGAAATGTTTGTTGGCCCAACAAAGTGTTACAAGTATCTCGCTATTAATTGGGCATTTTTGACGACAAAGCTTGAAAAAAAAAAACAAGTCACTTCCCCTAACTGTACATTTTTTGACGGAAACACTTACTAGAATGTTCGCAGTAATGTTGGCAATCCTGTAGCACGAAGTTCTATATATTACCTTCATGTTAAATGTCTTATTAGTTTAGTTTTGTTCTCTTTAAACCATATAATTTGTTTTATATTTATTTTATGGAAACGAAAGTAAGGTGATTTGAGTTGAGATATTTTGGCAGCTCTTAACAACGAGGTCTTGAGAGCCGATGAGGGTAAAATGAGGGGGGATGGAAGGACGGGGGAAACGGGAAACCTCCGAGAAAACCCACCGACCACCAAAATCGTCCGTTGCGATTCCCACTTGCAAAAATCCGGGAGAGACCTGGCCGGGAATTGAACCCGGTTCGCTTTGGTGGGAGGCGAGCAGGCTAACCGCTCGGTCACACGGAAGGTAGTATTTGTGCGTTAGTGACGTAGTTAACTTCCAAACAATTTCGAAAATTCACTTCATCGAGGAATGAATACAGTGACTGGGTCAATGGCTCTGTTACATTTACGTATGGCGTAGAGATACAAAATTGAGAGAAAGGTAGATCCTAAGCAGGGCTTCCAGAAGTGTCGTCAGTATTGCCAAATATTTTCTTGCTAACACCACTCATTAAATGGTGCAAAATTAATATAGTTTAATCCAAATGTTTCTAGTCATCACAGTACGATATCATCGATTGGCCTTGCATTAGGAAGATCTCCTAATGAGAGACCATATGCTATTTCAGAGGCAAGTTCCCGGTGGAACCGGCGCTGGCCTCACCAAACCTCCCCTCCTGGTGGCCGATACCTATTAAAAGGTTACACCAGGAGCACTACTTTCTACTGTACGTTAATCTCCCACAAACAAGAAGCTAAATCGGCTCTTTTGTATCGCAGGGTAACCCCGGGAACTTACGTTTTTGAAATCCGCCATGCTGGCCGAACAGAATCTAATTGGATAAACATAGTACATTTATACATGCATACCTAACGCGTACCGCGCGAGTCCTTCTTTCACGTGAAATTAGGCATGGCGGCATACCCTTAGCACAAACACGACCCAGTGCGCTCGAGTAAGGGACTGAGCTTAGATTTGGGGGACGAACGGTAGACCAGTATTGTTCCCCGCCTCCTCGCCCCCGAGCGCAAAGAGCATATAGAACTACACCACACTGCAGACTTTCCGAACCGTCACATTCATGGATGTCGGTAGGAAGCAAGTCATGACCAGTATCCAGACGGGCAGGGAGAGTTTCCCTGGGTTGAGCCGCTGACGCAATGACGCACTCAACTTGCCGAGGGCCTCGTCGCGATTCTCTGCCACCGCCCACTGATCACTCCCATCTTCTTCCTTTATCTGTCCTGATCTGGTTCATCTCATCTCCAATAGATGCGATCATCTGCGGTCTTCTGCTATTCCAGAGGAAACACACAGACGTGTCGTCACTGTGATTCGCAGTGGTATCACAAGGAACTGGTTTGAATGTGTGATTCTTGGGTGGATCACTGCGGGCCAACTAAGAACAATCATAATCTGTGTTGCATCCCTCTTCCTTAAAGTGTTATTTATATCACATTGACTGCCCAGAGATGGGATCCAAATAAACTCCGCTACAAGAAAAAGTGCTTCTTTGTTACAAAGGTCAACATTCCTTCCGTTTCCACACGTTCTTCATTGTCTTGNATGGGATCCAAATAAACTCCGCTACAAGAAAAAGTGCTTCTTTGTTACAAAGGTCAACATTCCTTCCGTTTCCACACGTTCTTCGTTGTCTTGCATAGCAGTTCTACTGCGCAGTTCTACTGCGCATTTATATTGCGTTGTTGTGTAACGCAGCGACATTTACATTTATATGAGGCTAAATAATGATATATTTTTTGAGCCATTTTTACAATCGGGGTAAGCAGCTAAAATAAATTTTTTGACTGCGGACGTTCACCATTACAGAGCTAAGTTGTCATAAGAAGTATAAAATATATATATAAAAAAAACTACAATGAAATTAACCCAATAGTAGTCTGATTTCTACACATACATAAACAAAACACACATAATGCCGCAGGAAACAAGCTATTGCAAACTAAAGGAGACGAAAGCGAAATAACGAGCGTTCAAACGAACGAAACAATGACAAACTTAACTATTGTTTATGTAGGTTTTATAAAGAAATACTCCGGATCACTTGAATAAACTATTTATTAGTTTTAAGAAAGAACAATATAATTTCAACAAGGCACACAGCGCCATGACACTCCAACGGTAGCTTGATAGCTAATCATTTGTTTACAGTATTGTCATCTTAAAAATATAACAAACTTTTAATATTTAATTGTATATTATATTACAACAGTTTCGTCATACAAAAACCTACCTTGTTCATCTGCGTTCTCTTAGTTGTTAAGCGGTGTACTTGTATTTGTTTGCCTTCACATCTGTGCTCCATTGTTTTTCTTCGTACAATCATTCGCAGTTATTTTCATGTATATTTAATTAAATATTTTATTAATGTTCTCATTGTCTATTTTTCGGGGGCCGCGGTGGTGTAGTGGTCAGGCTACCCACCTCCCACGAACGCGAAGCGGATTCGACTCCCGGAGGAGTCGCTCCCAAATTTTCACACTTACGAATTATGCCGGACGATGCCGACCGGTGGCATATATGTATATATGGTAATAGCAACCATCTAAATACCGTACACACACAGATAATACCAACAGGACTGTTTGTTTAATTGCTCCCTGTGATTGTATTTGCTACTGTACGTATGATTGTTACAGTGAANTAATACCAACAGGACTGTTTGTTTAATTGCTCCCTGTGATTGTATTTGCTACTGTACGTATGATTGTTACAGTGAAACACTGTGTTCCTGCTACAAAGCAGATAGTGCCTCCAACAGAACTACTCCCACGATGTCTGGATTGTTGCCACAACAATCAGGATTGCAATGACGTAACAGAACGTCCTGTCGTCACTACTGCAATGCAGCAGTGCAGCAGCAACGTGGCATTATTCTGTTAGGTGGCTACAGTCCTATTTGCCGTGGGGAAAGTCCAAATATCGTCGGTATTGTTTTGTTGAAGTTATGTTGCTAGGCAACCACACTCCATCAGATCGCTGTCACTATTTTACAGTCTAGATGGCTCCTACAATCATATTATTATCTGAGTGTATGTTTTAAAAAAAAATCATGCTATTTATTTAAGTCATATTTTTAATATTTTATAAGTTAACACATATTTGAAGTACCTGAACAATATGTAATGTACATATTCTAGCCTAACTTAGCTTAACCTAACATAAGCCGCTTCCACGGACCTAGTCCTGGTTTAATTGAAGGGGAAGGCCAGGCCACAAACGCTGGCTTGGCCCTCCGAAACCTCACTTGGCCGATTGAAGCATGTTCCTTCTACACCCAGTTTTGGTTTGTAGGCCCAGGGCCTGGCACGCGCCTAGAACCTGCTCAACCTCTTAGTAGTTCGTCTACTAATGCAGAGCGCGCCTCTTGAGTGACACATAAAATATCACTTCTGTATACTTGCCTATTCTATTCTCCTGTGTAGTACTTGAAACTCGAACCCGGAAACCCGTCATCAGAAAGCCACGCCTAAGCGGTTCGCCAGGGGAAAAGGGAGGTGGGGTAGGGGGAAGCGTGCTTGCCTCTTGCTCGGCTGTTATGTAAGAGTGCTGTGTTGTGGCGGGAGGAGGGTAATAAGGGGTTTCTTTATTAAGAGGCGCGGGGGTTGAAGACGACTTGACGGGGTCGTCGGTACAAGTACCCTTAAGTCAAGGCCACTACACCTCCCCCTCCGTCCGCTCTTGTTGCCCGGGGTGACGGCACACAGTCCCCGAGAGAACACGTCCACTGAGGAGAGAGACTTTCAGATTACAGAGGGGCCGCGGCGGCGTAGTGGCTAGAATACTCGCCTCCCACCAAGGAGAACCGGGTTCGACTGTATCTTGTCTCAAAATCTTTTCGCGAAAAGTCACTGCCCCTATGTATTACTCACAGACACGAGTGGTACGTGTCCCCAGGTCCAACCATCACTGGCTAACAACGTGGCGGAACGTCGATCAGTGGTTGAAGACCAACTTGCCAGACGGCATCNCAGGTCCAACCATCACTGGCTAACAACGTGGCGGAACGTCGATCAGTGGTTGAAGACCAACTTGCCAGACGGCATCATGCAGCTGCAGATGAAAGTCACCCGAGTATTTAGGATCCTGGGAGGCCAGATGATACACGTTCCTCTACAGATGGATAACACATTGCCTCATTAATACCGAGAATGTAATCCCATGANCAGGTCCAACCATCACTGGCTAACAACGTGGCGGAACGTCGATCAGTGGTTGAAGACCAACTTGCCAGACGGCATCGTGCAGCTGCAGATGAAAGTCACCCGAGTATTTAGGATCCTGGGAAGTCCAGGCTGAGGCCAGATGATACACGTTCCTCTACAGATGGATAACACATTGCCTCATTAATACCGAGAATGTAATCCCATGAGATAGACGCGAAATCAGCAGCGTGATTTTAATGGTATGGTATCGTGGATTTCCTGATGATACCAGCAAAGATGTTATAGCTAGGGGCAGTGATATTTCGCGAAAAGATTTCGAGACATGATACAGTCCAGAGCACTGTAGGGTCGTCCAGCTTCTTTCATTGGCTAAAAAAATGCTCTGGCCCGTGTTAACAGTTTGCGCACGAATCACGAAGGTTCAGTGTCGGAGTTACTTAGTCCTGAGTGGCTTGGTCAAAGACGGACACGGCTCCAGCAGCCAATGGAGGTATAACAACAGCTGAGGTGTGTATGTAGTATTGAAGTCCACTGTGTGCTCCGATTTTTACGCGAAAAGTCACTGGCCCTAGTTATAGGCTGTTTACGGTTGATTGAGGTTTGTTGGTATCCCTGCTTAGGATCATCCAATTTTATGCCTAATTTTTTTTCTTCCGCCATGTGTAAACTTAACAATGACGTGGCCCCCTATGACTTCAGTCATGCGTCGAGCAAGCGTGGCTGTAAAATCACTACCAACGAAAATATTTTACTGATTTCCTGGTCCATATCGTTATGTTCATAAAACAAACAGCGACCAGATTATACAAATACACAGTCCAAGAATTTAAACATCACGCTTTTGATACGACGTGACGTTAAGACCTGGAGATTCATTTTTTCAANAATACACAGTCCAAGAATTTAAACATCACGCTTTTGATACGACGTGACGTTAAGACCTGGAGATTCATTTTTTCAATACGGCTGCCAACTTTACTGGGAGCATCCCCGGGTCTTACTTTAAAATAAATGCAGTTAGGGACAGGAATTTTTTTCGTAGTGTGATATGAAAAGTGGTTTATTGACTGCGAATCAGATGCCTCAGTGGTTATAATACTAACCTTAAGTTGCATATTCTGACAGTTATCAGGTATATCTATTCAAGGCTACTTCAGACTTTTCTGAAGCCCTGCTGAAGCACTACTTTCTAGCTACTAACTACGTATCTTTTCCTTCCGCCACGTGGAACTAAACTCAAACAAGTCCGGGTAAAAAAGGCCAATGGTAACTAACCTGCGCTGGGCAATCAAGAATAAATATTTTTATATGATATTTGATTCAAACTTTGCGTTCCTAAATCCCAAACATGGCTGTATGAAAAGATAACTTCAACAAATAAAGAATAAAAACTAATTTAATAATGTTTTTTACATTGAAACCATTTTTTTAAATAACCACTACCATTATACCTCTTTTCTCTCTGTTCTTAATTAATATTGTATATTTAATAACTGCTACTATTAAAACTTCAAATATAAGATCAAGTTTTATATAAACAATAAAGACGTATGTTAACGTGAGATCTTGTGATAAATGATTTATCTAGGAAACAACAAAAATCAAGTGGGATGATTTTTGAAAGGTTTTATTCAGAAAGTGTAAATATAGCGTGAATAGACTACATCAATGTTTGCTGATTACTGTAACAGGAAGTCGCACATTAAAAATGGCAAGCTTAGCAAGCTTTCTTTAACAAAAACGTCGCTTCCAAATGATTCGCCGCGTTCGCACAACGCCGGGCGGGGGAATACTCAACTGTGAGTCCTTGCAGCTACTGGGCATGCGCGCCAGTTCCAACGCACCAGAGCGGCGTATGCCTCAGGCAACTACGTCGCCCGTACGTCATGTATACGTCTCTATACGTTGCTGATGTGTAGAGACCTGAAAAATTCGCGAGTTCAATGACCTGTAGGTTATACTCCATTGTCGTACGTAAAATCACGCAAATGCCAATGTTAATTGGTTGCGTGTTGTATTAGCGGAAGACGGTCACTGGGTCTGCATTTTATTGTGTGTTTATTATTGGCTCAGAGTTGTTCATGAGGTGTAAACTAACGGGTGGGCCAATAACATACGCAATACAAACGCACGAAGTTTTGAATTCTAGCTTGTCCCGAGATGAAACATTTCCAGGTCTTTACTGATATGCCATACCTCCAAACCAAACATTTTAGGGGTGCAGATTTTTGGCGCGTATTTTCTAAGAATTACACGTGCGGTAATGATATCCAGTCATTGATTCTCCTATATAGAGGGACGGGTGTTTTTCCACGAAAAGATGTCAAGACAAGTTCTACTCCAAAACACTTTAGTTCATATGCACTTCGGTGATTGGATTATTTTAAATGTCACGTGCCTCAAGTGTCTGTCCGCGAATCATGGACGTTCAGTATCGGAGTGCTTTATTACGATTGGCCCAGTCAAATAAGAACATGTCTTCTCACGTATACACGAGGCCAATAACAAAAGGAAGTTGTGGTTGTGGACGTAGGGTATTGAAGTTTAGCATGAGCATAAATATTTTCACGAAAAACACCCGTCCCTACCTATATATTTAGGGCCGGTGATTTTTCGCGAAAAAAATCGGAGCACACAGTAGACTTCAATACTATATATACACCTCGGCTGTTGTCATACCTCCATTGGTTACTCGTGTTGTTTCCGCATTTGACCAAGCCACTCAGGACTAAGTAACTCCGACCCTGAGCCTTCGTGATTCGTGCGCAAACAGTTAACACGGACGAGAACATGTTTCAGCCAATCAAAAAATTTGGACGACCCTACAATGTTTTGAAGTGTATCTTGTCTCGAAATCGTTTCGTGAAATATCACTGCCCATATATATATGTATATATATGTGTGTGTGTGTGTGTGTATATATAGTATTCGCAGGGACACCCGACTTGAGCGAAAATATTTAATGACCAGTTGTATTTCATAACAGTTTAGTTCAGATACACTTTTTTATAATGAGATGATTCTGGTGCTATGTGTCTTAGGAGTCTGCCCGCGAATGGCAGACATACAGTATTGGAGTAACTTAATTATCATTGGCCATTCAAATAAGGAAATGTCTTCTCACAAAGACACGTGGCCAATAAGCAAAGGAGAACTGCTGACATGCCCATAGGGTATTGAAGCATAGCATCCGTAGATCGTGTGTCCCCAGTCTTCCCAACTTACCTACAAATTAGACTATGCTTCAATAAATTAAAAAACGTTACGTTGATACAAACTATGGAAATATTAATTCGAAATTTACTTATCATAAAGTACGACAAAGCCTTGATCTGCCACGTGACTCGCAGGTACACACTCTGATTGCGAAACAAGCTCCTCACCACCCAAAGCGAGAGAGATGCAAACAAAGATCTCACAGCTTCCTTAAACCATAAGACGCGGAGACAGTTATAATTCTAAGAAAGAACTCTACCAAAAGAAAATAATGGTAAGCTTTTGTTTAGAACCTCGTGCCAGATAAAGTCGTCCAATTCGCATCCCATATTAAACACGGAGCAAGTAATGTGTCTCACGGCGCCCACGCCCTCTCTCTCTCTCTATCTCTCTCTCTCTCTCTGCCTCGTGTGGCATCTGGTGGAGAAGGGGATGAAATAGGGCGGATCTCCTTTCTCGGCCTTCCTTTTCCAAGCACTCTCCAGTTAGTGCACGAGCCTCTTGAACTAGGTCGTATCGAAGTTGTTCTGGAATGGCCCCGTCTCCCCAAGGAGGTGTTTGTCCTGGTTCTGAACCAGGTATTTCCTCGGGTTCTTGTATCCCTGAAAACTTGAAAATTTGATGGATGATCCAGTCGTTCACTCGGTTCTGTCGTCGGGAGTGACCACGTAATCTCAGAACAGGTGAATATATCACTGTAAAAATATTTCTGGTAAACTGCCTAAACTGTGATGGAAGTTTTGAACGTGTACATAGGATGAGATCAATACCACACATCAGGCTGCAAATATAGGGATGTTGAACGTCGATACTATAGAAAGTTGGGAAATTCCCTATGCATTTGACCGTTCGGTGAGTGAATGTAGGAACGCTACCATGTACGTATGGAAAAATCATTTACCAACGCTGGTAAATTTGCGTCATTCACCTTCCTACTTGACTATCTCAGTAAGTGGGTCTATCTGGTGATGTATGACTTTGAGTTTTTCTTGTATGTCCCGTTCTGAAAGTATAAATAGCAGTTACTATAGTCTCCTAGGAACGTGAACATGCTTCGGCTCCTTGCTGCTGGCGGAGTCGTTCAATTTTACTGCAATTAAGCTGGCGATCTTATTTAGTGACTGAATATACCCACATAAGTATATAAGGGCAAGACAAGCCTTCAGGTACGACATAATCGCATAATATATTTGCAGTCTAGATAACTTTCCTTGCTTTAATGGTCGAAAGTTACCAATGTTTACTTAATGACCAGAACAGGATGTCAAAATATTTGAATTTTCTACAGCTTGTTGAATGGTTGAAGTTACAAAACTAAAAGTTCAAACAAATATTTTTGGTGCTGTAACATTGAAAGCAGGTTTTCTCAAAGTAATATGGTTAATCTCACTGTGTAGGTAAAAGGGAAGGAAAAAGATTTCATTTATTAATCCATGTCCGAAAATATAGACGATCGGCATCAGAGGACATCTATAACGCAGCATCTCCCAATATACACTGGAGAGCCCAAAAAAAATACTGGTATATGAGTGTGTATGCAAATAACAAGGGTATGGAACCAATCAGAGTAACGCGATGCGGTCGGCAGCTAGATCGGTTACTGCTGCTACAATGGCAGGTTATCAAGATTTAAGTGAGTTTGAACGTGGTGTTATAGTCGGCGCACGAGAGATGGGACACAGCATCTCCGAGGTAGCGATAACATTTGGATTTTCACGTACGACCATTTCACGAGTGTACCGTGAATATCGAGAATCCGGTAAAACATCAAATATTCGACATCGCTACTGCCGGAAAAAGATTGTGAACGAACGGGACAAACGACGACTGACGAGAATCATTAAATGTGACAGACGTGCAACCCTTTCTCAAATTGGCGCAGATTTCAATGCCTCCTGCATACCTCCAGACATTAGTCGAGTCCATGCCACGTCGTCTTGCGGCACTTGTGCGTGCTCGGGGGGCCCTACACGATATTAGGCAGGTGTACCAGTTTTTTTTTTGGTGTTTCAGTGTATAATCATTGAGATGTGAGAAATTTGTGGTTTGAACTGTTGCAAGCCGTACAGCAGTACATCGAGTCTTGGTGACGTCATGGTTGTGCTACGGAAGAGCAGATTAAATGCATCTTGCAATGATCATTGCTTGNCCATTTTCGTACGTAAAATCACGCAAATGCCAATGTTAATTGGTTGCGTGTTGTATTAGCGGAAGACGGTCACTGGTTATGCTGGGTATGCATTTTGTTGTGTGTTTGTTATTGGCTCAGAGTTGTTCATGAGATGTAAACTAACGGGTGGACCAATAGCGTACGCAATACAAACGCACGAGGTTTTGAATTCTAGCTTGTCCCGAGATGAAACATTTCCAGGTCTTTACTGATATGCCATACCTCCAAACCAAACATTTTAGGGGTGCAGATTTTTGGCGCGTATTTTCAAAGAATTACACGTGCAGTAATGATATCCAGCCATTGATTCTCCTATATAGAGGGACGGGTGTTTTTCGCGAAAAGATTTCAAGACCAGCCGTACTCCAAAACACTTTAGTTCATATGCACTTTCGTGATTGGATTATTTTTAATGTCACGTGCCTCATGTGTCTGTCCGCAAATCATGGACGTTCAGTATTGGAGTACTTTATTACGATTGGCCCAGTCAAATAAGAACATGTCTTCTCACGTATACACGAGGCCAATAACCAAAGGAAGTTGTGGACGTAGGGTATTGAAGTCTAGCATGGCCATAAATATTTTCACGAAAAACACCTGTCCCTACCTATATATTTAGGGCCGGTGATTTTTCGCGAAAAAAATCGGAGCACACAGTACACTTCAATACTATATATACACCTCGGCTGTTGTCATACCTCCATTGGTTACTCGTGTTGTTTCCGCATTTGACAGCCACTCAGGATTACGTAACTCTGACCCTGAGCCTTCGTGATTCGTGCGCAAACAGTTAACACGGACGAGAACATGTTTCAGCCAATCAAAAAATTTGGACGACCCTACAATGTTTTGAAGTGTATCTTGTCTCGAAATCGTTTCGTGAAATATCACTGCCCATATATATATGTATATATATGTGTGTGTGTGTGTGTGTATATATAGTATTCGCAGGGACACCCGACTTGAGCGAAAATATTTAATGACCAGTTGTATTTCATAACAGTTTAGTTCAGATACACTTTTTTATAATGAGATGATTCTGGTGCTATGTGTCTTAGGAGTCTGTCCGCGAATGGCAGACATACAGTATCGGAGTAACTTAATTATCATTGGCCATTCAAATAAGGAAATGTCTTCTCACAAAGACACGTGGCCAATAAGCAAAGGAGAACTGCTGACATGCCACAAGCATAGCATGCGTAGATCGTGTGTCCCCAGTCTTCCCAACTTACCTACAAATATGACTATGCTTCAATAAATTAAAAAACGTTACGTTGATACAAACTATGGAAATATTAATTCGAAATTTACTTATCATAAAGTACGACAAAGCATTGATCTGCCACGTGACTCGCAGGTACACACTCTGATTGCGAAACAAGCTCCGCACCACCCAAAGCGAGAGAGATGCAAACAAAGATCTCACAGCTTTCTTAAACCATGAGACGCGGAGACAGTTATAATTCTAAGAAAGAACTCTACCAAAAGAAAATAATGGTAAGCTTTTGTTTAGAACCTCGTGCCAGATAAAGTCGTCCAATTCGCATCCCATATTAAACACGGAGCAAGTAATGTGTCTCACGGCGCCCACGCCCTCTCTCTCTCTCTATCTCTCTCTCTCTCTCTGCCTCGTGTGGCATCTGGTGGAGAAGGGGATGAAATAGGGCGGATCTCCTTTCTCGGCCTTCCTTTTCCAAGCACTCTCCAGTTAGTGCACGAGCCTCTTGAACTAGGTCGTATCGAAATTGTTCTGGAATGGCCCCGTCTCCCCAAGGAGGTGTTTGTCCTGGTTCTGAACCAGGTATTTCCTCGGGTTCTTGTATCCCTGAAAACTTGAAAATTTGATGGATGATCCAGTCGTTCACTCGGTTCTGTCGTCGGGAGTANTTGAACTAGGTCGTATCGAAGTTGTTCTGGAATGGCCCCGTCTCCCCAAGGAGGTGTTTGTCCTGGTTCTGAACCAGGTATTTCCTCGGGTTCTTGTATCCCTGAAAACTTGAAAATTTGATGGATGATCCAGTCGTTCACTCGGTTCTGTCGTCGGGAGTGACCACGTAATCTCAGAACAGGTGAATATATCACTGTAAAAATATTTCTGGTAAACTGCCTAAACTGTGATGGAAGTTTTGAACGTGTACATAGGATGAGATCAATACCACATATCAGGCTGCAAATATAGGGATGTTAAACGTCGATACTATAGAAAGTTGGGAAATTCCCTATGCATTTGACCGTTCGGTGAGTGAATGTAGGAACGCTTGTACGTATGGAAAAATCATTTACCAACGCTGGTAAATTTGCGTCATTCACCTCCCTACTTGACTATCTCAGTAAGTGGGTCTATCTGGTGATGTATGACTTTGAGTTTTTCTTGTATGTCCCGTGCTGAAAGTATAAATAGCAGTTACTATAGTCTCCTAGGAACGTGAACATGCTTCGGCTCCTTGCTGCTGGCGGAGTCGTTCAATTTTACTGCAATTAAGCTGGCGATCTCATTTAGTGACTGAATATACCCACATAAGTATATCAGGGCAAGACAAGCCTTCAGGTACGACATAATCGCATAATATATTTGCAGTCTAGATAACTTTCCTTGCTTCAATGGTCGAAAGTTACCAATGTTTACTTAATGACCAGAACAGGATGTCAAAATATTTGAATTTTCTACAGCTTGTTGAATGATTGAAGTTACAAAACTAAAAGTTCAAACAAATATTTTTGGTGCTGTAACATTGAAAGCAGGTTTTCTCAAAGTAATATGGTTAATCTAACTGTGTAGGTAAAAGGGAAGGAAAAAGATTTCATTTATTAATCCATGTCCGAAAATATAGACGATCGGCATCAGAGGACATCTATAATGCAACATCTCCCAATATACACTGGGGAGCCCAAAAAAAATACTGGTACATGCGTGTGTATGCAAATAAAAAGGGTATGGAACCAATCAGAGTAACGCGATGCGGTCGGCAGCTAGATCGGTTACTGCTGCTACAATGGCAGGTTATCAAGATTTAAGTGAGTTTGAACGCGGGGTTATAGTCGGCGCACGAGAGATGGGACATAGCATCTCCGAGGTAGCGATAACATTTGGATGTTCGCGTACGACCATTTCACGAGTGTACCGTGAATATCGGGANGGGACATAGCATCTCCGAGGTAGCGATAACATTTGGATTTTCACGTACGACCATTTCACGAGTGTACCGTGAATATCGAGAATCCGGTAAAACATCAAATCTTTGACATCGCTGCTGCCGGAAAAAGATTGTGAACGAACGGGACAAACGACGACTGACGAGAATCATTAAATGTGACAGACGTGCAACCCTTTCTCAAATTGGCGCAGATTTCAATGCCTCCTGCATACCTTCAGACATTAGTCGAGTCCATGCCACGTCGTCTTGCGGCACTTCTGCGTGTTCGCGGGAACCCTACACGGTATTAGGCAGGTGTACCAGTTTTTTTTGGCGCTTCAGTGTATAATCATTGAGATGTGAGAGATTTGTGGTTGGAACTGTTGCAAGCCGTACAGCAGCACATCGAGTCTTGGTGACGTCATGGTTGTGCTACGGAAGAGCAGATTAAATGCATCTTGCAATGATCATTGCTTGATTCTGCAGACATTCAAGTTATTTATTACTGAGAATTGTGGAGTGAATTTGTGCCCATTTGTAAAGTAGCGCGTTACATGCAAGATGCGCCTTTAATGGAGCGGTACCCAAGCGAGCAAGTACCTGAATGGAGCACATTTGTAATCATCCAAGGATATGAGCGCGGAACAAGTAAAGGCTGTCCAGAGATACTGAGCACTTTTCTTACCCGCATGTATTGTTAACGACTACATTGACGTGCCCCCTGTAACGTTTGTAACTACGGAGATAATATTGTTCCATTTCTTTATTTTGAATTAAAAGTGGTAGGTATACATAGGTAAAGGAACGCTGAAATGATTTATTTTTCTTTCTGTATTTTTAATGCGTATGCGTGTAAGCAAGAGGATATTTCTAAAATATTTACTTCTCCAATAATTGCACAGTTTGACTTGCCCCACGCATGGATGAAGCGATCAGGCCCACGGCAATGTCAATATTACGTAGGATGGCGAGAGAATGCACAATGTGCGTACACGTCTTCTGTTCGTCTTACAGCGTGTGTACAGTCTGGTCCTCACGTGCCTGCTCCCATTGGGTGTAACGGGAGAGAACTTCCGGCGTTCACAGCTCAGGCTTGTTTGTAACCCAGATCTTGAGGACACTTCAGGCATTACGTTTGTCACATCAGTCAGTTCTAAAATTGTCGCTGCGCACACTCTCCAGTTACTTTGCTTTCATTCAGAAAACATGATAGTTAAGCTTCACACAAAGCTCATTAATTGGCTGCAGTTGATTACAGCGCAATATGCATGCAAGTATAATTTAAGCACGGCTTTCGAAAGTGCTTAAATTACAGTGAGACAGCCGCCTGTAATACGGTCGCAGGGGCTGCTCTAGTGACCGCTAGAGATGCCGCCCGCCCAACATGGCCTTCGCACGCCAATGGTCGTCTATAGGCAGGCGCCGAGCGGTACATTCTACACACACTCTGGCATGAAGCCAGTGAGTTCTTTTAGTTCAATATACCTCGGGGTAGTGGAATTTCCAGAAAAGATTTCAAGAAAGGTTATATTTCAAAACACTGTAGGGACGTTTACCTGTCTTGATTGGCTCAATTATTACTTGACACGTGTTAAATGTCTGCACACGAATCAAGTAAGTAGACGTGCCGATGTTGTCGAATTCTGAGTGGTCCGGTCAGATATTGAAAACACCTTCTCAAGCAGACAGCAACCAATGGCAACAGACAAACTGCTCTTGGGAGCTTACAGTATTGAAGTCTACAGTGTACTCACATTTTTTTTCGTGAAAAATCACTAACTCCAATTATACCATCCCTGTAAATTTGAACACTGAATTTAAAAACATAAGGTATTGTTATCATAACTTTTCATCAATGGAATCCGTTCTGAATTTCTACCAGATATGATTTTTACATATAGCTACACAAAGTTACAGCAAATGTGAGTATTTGTGGGCCAGGCAGTGATGAATATTGTTAATGGCGAGTATAGCTCTAGAAAATTTCAACAAGTCTTTAAAAACACAATTTTCAATAGAATTTCGGGAAGTCTGTGGCTAAGTATACGCACGCTGGTCTGCAAAGTCCCGGCAAATATTTACAAACAGCAATCGATATCAGGACCAACGACTAGTTCTTGGGCAGAGACAATTTATTTTTGATGGAAACTTTTTATCTTTAATTTGATATACATGTTAAGCTCAACCTCATGCATCTTTTTACTCAAACTAGCTGACACTCGTCGAGGCAGGTTCCCAAACAATCAAGAAGAAAATTATTTTCGTTATTTTATATACTCTTATACTATTTGATAGTGTATTCTCAGCACTTACTCATTGCACTATTTTTACTAGTAGCTGTTATTTACACTTTGTTACATATTTAAAAAAATTAACATCTTTTTAAACTTTAAACTGTGTAATTTTTACTGACGATGTTTTACTACAAAACGTATTACATCATAATTAAGTTTTACACGGGAAAACTAACTTAAGTAACATTTACAAACGAGATGCACGACTGTAAGTGATGAACTCCAAATACGAGCCTAGAAATGTGCGATATTAACGACCATAGCAGCAATGGAAGTTATTGTCCACTTTATCGCGAGTATATTTTTGTATTCGAAACAACTGCGAAAACATCTAATTTTTTAGGAAGATTTCAGGTCAATAATCTTAACGGAAAGAACTTCAAACGACACCATACTATGTAACATTTTCTGTCTTTGTAAAAGTATTTTACATGACAGACTTACGGCAAGACAGCTTACGGTAAGACAGCTTACGGCAAGGCAGCTTACTAAACATGTAATTTCACTCCTGGGTACACGAGGAATGTGCTTATAAGGTGGAGTTCTGATTTATTATACATGCGAAGGTCGACATTGTCGCGTCACGCAGCCACTGAGAGAACCTGTGAAGTATTCTCTGGCGATAACACGGTAATTGCGTATTTATAGTCAATTCAAGGCAACTTCCAACTTTTCTGAAGCATTGCTAAAGCTCTACTTCCAGAATATTCCTCCGCCCCACCCAAACAAAGCTTAACAGAGTCAAGACAATTACGCCAAAGGGACAACGCACCCCATTCGTGCGCACTCAGTGTAATAATATTTTGCATACTAGTCATTACCAACACACCTATTTTCTCCCTGTTTTTGTTCATGTTAATAATACATGAAAAATTATAATTTATGGGTAGAAAATAAATTAAATTTCAATTTAATGAAAAATATAGTACTTTTATGAAATTTAATGCTAACACAAGTATAAAACGCTTGTGATACATACGATAATTAGGAACTACGAACTCGTATTTATGCCACATTGTCAAGTTTGCCCAATTTTTATATGTCATATTATGATGTCATATTATGACTACGCCAATCGCAATTGTTACTTTGGTACTGAAAAACTTATCATTAACGAGATGGTACCTGAAAAGCATATTAAAATTATCTAATATCGGTAGTATTACTGAGCTAGTGTGTTTTGAAATACAACCAGGCAAGAATCCAGTTCGCGAAAATCGGGAAACCTTGATAATCTTAAGGCTATTGCTTACCGGGCTCTTTAACTGTGTTGCAGAGTGTTTGAAATACACGTGCTTCCACGAAACTACGTGTCCAACGAGCTGACCTACGAAAAGAACACATACTTCCGACGAAGGCTGTTGAGTGATTGCACGACGTCATATACACACCACTTCAGAGTGTTCCAAAATGGCTAAAAACTGTTTTTCAAACAGCTGTATCTCAAAATACACGCGTCACATACATAAAAATATACTGTAGAGCCCTGCGTTGACAGAGTTTCCACCAATAAATAAAAAGGGTCACCGCTGAAAGTCACGTAGGTACACGTAGCACGACGAGAACACTGCACTCCAGTTCAGAGCCTTGTGCTTAGAGGCGATGGCGCACTTGATGCAAGTGGCAGTGTCGCCCTTATCGCTCCCGCACTACTCGGCCTCAAACGTGGGAAAAGCTCCAGGTTGGCGGGGGCCTTAATAATATTCGCCTACACGGCCAACTTTACCTTTAGGCCTGAAATAAGCATGGTTGGGCAGTACAAGTATTAGATATACACCACACATACCGGTATTTCGTACGGTAATTTCGGAATTCATTCCGCAATGGAATCTACACTTGCCAAGCTTATCGCAGGCCGTATTTATGACCTGGGTTTCAGGTTTCACGCATGTACATGCTTCGCTGTTCTCGAGTAAGAACGCGGGTTATGCGGGCCACCTAAGAAAACATTCATACAAGTACACTCTGTCAAAAAAAAAAGGGGGTGGGTTTCAAATTTCACCCGTTTACCCGCCTCACCCAATGATAGTGAACCCACGGATTCCGCGGGCCGACCCCTGGTGTTAAATTAATCGGTAACAGTCTATAACAACCACACCCTTTTATAGCTGTTCTGTAATAGCGTGACCAGATCCTCGTCCTTTCCGAATGAGGATCTCCCGTTTGTCAAGGACACGCGGCAGGATCCCTGTATTCTGTATCAAAGAGAAACAAAACAAAAAACAACTTTTTTCCTGATTCTGAGAGTGCCGGGAATATGGGTAGAGTGCGCATGCAAGCTGCGCAGTAGCCAATCTCCCTATCAAAGATCTGCGGTGCTTCGTTGGCAAAATCACTATCAAGACAACATGGTTTGTATTAGAGGTAAAGATCACTGTATTTCACAGGTCCATCGGAAAACTAGATACAAACAAACTCCTGCTTCACTATCAGACCACGTGATTCGCACAATTCTGCTGCCCACGTGCGTGCTCAGAATACGTCTACAGTATGCCTCATCTTTATTTAGTAATTTAAAACAACGACTGTAGTGTAGAAGGCTGTTCATGCTAGAGTGAACACTTTTGTAACCAATATATGAATAAAAAATCTTTGCCCGTAACTACATATGCGCTATAACACACACTGGTATGCAGGGCTCCAGGTAAGTCGACAACGAATAAATAAAATAGTTCTTAAGACGTGAAGTTCTTTACGAGTGTAGCATTAACATTTATGACCTTTTAAGTTAGTGTTTCTTGTTTTACACACACCAGAGTATGAATTCGCATATTAGCGACATACTAACATTCCTAGCAATTCCTTGGTTTCGCTTTGATGGCACGTGAAGAAAGGGACGAAGCCCAAGGCAATGTCAGTTTTACGTATGGCGGAATGATACAAATTGGACAGAAAAGTAGATCTTGAGCAGGGTGCATAAATGTGTCCACTTTACCGTGAACATCCTATGAAATATTTCTCTATGCTTTCTCACCGAGCGGAATGGCGTAGCGGCAGTACAAAGGACTCGCACCAGGGTGAGTCTGGGTTCGATTCATGGACCTGCACACGCTTATTTCAGTTTACCGTCGTTTTTTGCGAAGTCGCTACAGGCGAATACCGGAATGGTTCGCTGCCGGAGGCCGCGGCCGATTACTCACGCATCCGGGACCGCATGAGCAGAACGACTTCCGCCGGGCCTGCCCTAGGCGAACCGCGGTAAACTGGAGGAACCCGGCCCGCTTGTTAGACTCTGTCACACATACCTGTGAGCTTCGACGGCAGTTACAAAGAAGCCCTGCCATACGCTCCTCACAGTAAACTGAGCACTTTGGAAAGCCCTGCGTGCCGTAGTGACCAGGGCGCTCGCCTCCCACGACGGCGATCCGGGCTCGATCCCCGGCGGGTTCGCTCCCGGATTTTCGCATGTGGGAGTCGTGCTGGACGATGCCGCTTGCCAGCGGGTTTTCTCTGGATACTCCCGTTTCCCCTNGGGTACTCCCGTTTCCCCCGCCCTTGCATTCCAGCGCCGCTCCATTCTAGGGCCTCATATCTGTCATGCCCGGGGATGACGGTCACCTACGGGTCCCAGCTGGGGAGACCGTCACTCGGAGGGTGTTGCCTTGCCCTGGGTGCGCTCCCCACACGCCATTATTATTATGATCGGCTTGTATGAACATTGTGTATTCTTACGCCGGGCCTCGTCACGTTATTCATGCGTCGGTCAAGTGAAACTTTAGAATTATCGGAAAAGAAAATATTTAGCAAATTTTATAATTACTAAATTTGTATGCACAGAAACACCAGAAAGTAAAATAAATAAGTTCCGCATTTACAAATGTTTACCGAACACTTTTATTTAAAAGTTAAGAAAGGGAACTATTGCCCCTCCGTCGTTACCAACTTTACTGGACGCAAGCCACTCAATGTGCCCTTTAACATACATGCAGATAGGGACACTGAAATGTTTTCAAAAGTTGATTTCAAAACTCAGTCAACCGTGAACAGCTTCTATCAGTCACTATCTCTTGGAGCAGGTACGGAGGAGAAGCAGGTTACCTGAGAACACAGCTGCCAATCCTTCCTACTAACTGATCGGCAAATATTAAGGTGGCCGCCTGGTTGAAAGAATTTCGCACGTCTGAGGCCTAAGAGGGTGGGAGCGTTAGGGGCGACCAAGCTATGCTCATTACCTCTCTCTTCGCCTCTACGTACAAAACACTGAACTGGCGTGCAGTCTTGCCGTCGATAACGCGCCTCTATGAAACTTTCAGTAGAGACCCTACCGTATTATGACGAAATAATAAATATATAGGTTTAATGCACGTCCCTATTCCTTTTTTAATGTTTTATACCGGAATGTTCATACCTAAAACTGAATGTGGAAACATCCGTTTGAGAAATTTTCACTGTCACAAAAACATGCTAAAACGTATACAGACGCGTAAAGTTTCTTAAATGCTATTCGTAAGCAGATCTCAGTCAGACACGTCGGACGGTTTTTCTTTACTAAAACGTTTTCTGCTGGAGCTGTGCACACAGTTCGGCGGCCTACCCAGGCGGCCAACTTAATGAAGTTCAGCAGGAGCAGTGTTTCCTGCCCTTCTGGACGTAATGCGGCAGGCTCTAGTCTTCTTGGTTACACACACCCACACCCGCCGCTAGCTCTCCCTGTAGTGGATTTGAGGAACCGTCAGTAACGTTCCCCGCCCTGGTGAGGTTGCTTCAGCTCGCAGATATCTGCCACGCAGTGTTGTANAGGAACCGTCAGTAACGTTCCCCGCCCTGGTGAGGTTGCTTCAGCTCGCAGATATCTGCCACGCATTGTTGTGAACATTCGCTCTGATGTGAGCCACGAAGTGTGGCTGCGGCGCCATCAGGCGGAAGGTTTTCGAACTACCAAGCAAAGTGGTTGGTTCAAAGTCTTTACTGACTTCCTACGAAATACCACGAGATTAACTGTGTTACGAAATATTTTAATTATTTGATTCACCACATCTTAAAAATCACAGGCGTTGATTACTAACGAAGCATGCATTAAAAAAAATTACTATTACGTATTTCGTGCTTAAATACTACTATAGACTTTATTTACGCCTAATATCAGTGAAACTGTNAAATATTTTAATTATTTGATTCACCACATCTTAAAAATCACAGGCGTTGATTACTAACGAAGCATGCATTAAAAAAATCACTGTTACGTATTTCGTGCTTAAATACCACTATAGACTTTATTTACGCCTAATATCAGTGAAACTGTGAAATTTATTTGGAAATTATGTATGTTGATAACCCGCAAATCCGTGCATTTAAAGTGTACAAAACAATAAACACTAACTTTAAGTGACCATAACTATAAATATTTACATATTCGGGTATAACTTCAAGTCGTATAATAATGCCTTTATTTTACTGCCAACTTAACTGGGAGCTTGCTTTTCAGTGTTAACTGTTGCGTTCTGTCAGACACGTTGGTTAAGTATTGTCCTCCCCATTTTNGTGAGCCACGAAGTGTGGCTGCGGCGCCATCAGGCGGAAGGTTTTCGAACTACCAAGCAAAGTGGTTGGTTCAAAGTCTTTACTGACTTCCTACGAAATACCACGAGATTAACTGTGTTACGAAATATTTTAATTATTTGATTCACCACATCTTAAAAATCACAGGCGTTGATTACTAACGAAGCATGCATTAAAAAAAATTACTATTACGTATTTCGTGCTTAAATACTACTATAGACTTTATTTACGCCTAATATCAGTGAAACTGTGAAATTATGTATGTTGATAACCCGCAAATCCGTGCATTTAAAGTGTACAAAACAATAAACACTAACTTTAAGTGACCACAACTATAAATATTTACATATTCGGGTATAACTTCAAGTCGTATAATAATGGCTTTATTTTACTGCCAACTTAACTGGGAGCTTGCTTTTCAGTGTTAACTGTTGCGTTCTGTCAGACACGTTGGTTAAGTATTGTCCTCCCCATTTTTATGGGGTGTTAATGGTAAAGTGAGCAATTTTTAAGGCCCTTCCAACAGGCATTAACAACAAACATATTTATGTTATTGCAGGCTCAAGCATTAACTTTTGAGGATGGTGAAATGTGTGCATTGTGTTTATTAGTCACATTAATATATTATATTAAAACGTGGTGGAAATATAGAAATTTGATGAAAGGAAAAATTTCGTGGGGCCTTGAGAAGTGCTCACTTTACCGTGAATAGCCTATGTGCATTTTTAACACGTAAGTGGATCGTAATTTCTATCTATGTTCGACCTTTATTGGTCGCCCTTGGAGCCTGGACTAAGGGCACAGGGCCCCCCCTCTCCGCTTACTTAGCCAACACTGATGAAAGGAGTTGTAATGTAGTGCATATATACAACGTGTTTATAAAACTACCTGCCGAAATTAAAATCACGGAATCTATAAACAATTAATCCTAGTAGCAAAATGTTGGGAACATTCGTATAGTATTTTAAAATTGAAATAGAATTTAAGGCAAACCAATGCCGGGAGTCAGCAGCTATTCGCGCCCGCCTGCACAACAAGTTGCATATCTCAAAGGCGAACGGAACTGGCGCGCCATGCGGAGACCGCCTGTGCTATATACTCGAGGTACGTGGGTGCCGCTAGAGGTTGCTTGTTAGTACACGTGTGTCAGACTACATGAACAATGGGAGATTGAGTAGTGGAGNCATGCGGAGACCGCCTGTGCTATATACTCGAGGTACGTGGGTGCCGCTAGAGGTTGCTTGTTAGTACACGTGTGTCAGACTACATGAGCAATGGGAGATTGAGTAGTAAAGGCTGCCAGAAGTGATTGCATTTTATTCCTAACAATACACAAACAGCAGTATTGTCGATGTAGAGTCTGCACGTNGAGGCTGCCAGAAGTGATTGCATTTTATTCCTAACAATACACAAACAGCAGTATTGTCGATGTAGAGTCTGCACGTATAACAGGGTGGCCTATGTGCAGGCGTTATCCGCATGCCGCGCTAGTTCTCACTCGCCTTCGTGATATGCAACTTGTTGTGCACGCAGGTACGTGAAGTTGCGGACTACCAGCGCTGTTTCGCTAACTTCAATTTTAATTTTAAAACACCAGATGATTTTTTTTGTACATTGCGCTTTTAGGATTTATTGTTTATATTAGCCCATAAACGCCGTGGTTTGAACTCTAACATGTACTTTAAAAACAGAAGGTATAGCATACAGAATTAGTCTCTCGTGATGTGTGGAGAATGGTGGTGAATGGAAGGTAAACCGTGCCACCTCTTAACTCATAAGTCTAGAAGCTGCTGTGTAATAAATTTGAGAAATTATCGTAATGTACTTCTGCTAATTAAGTTCTTTCAGAATCCCTGCTCAGTGCTCGGTTCATTTTCTCAGGCCATATTGAACCCTTTCACCAAACGGAAAATAAAACAACCGCTGTCGAGAATGACTGGCACTCGCGGTAGCGAACAAATGAAGCTTGTTTATTCATTCAAGCGACTTACCAATTCTTAGAAACGGGAACTTGAACGAACTGATTTCAGTGACTNATGAAGCTTGTTTATTCATTCAAGCGACTTACCAATTCTTAGAAACGGGAACTTGAACGAACTGATTTCAGTGACTGAACAGTTTAAAAATACACCGTTAATAGAATGTCTAGACATGAAACTACTTTTCAGATTTATTTTATTTAAGCCATTCTGAGTTTACTTAGAAAAATTTGCAATTATGGATAGGAATTTTTTAATTTTTAAAAATTTGGTTTTGAAAGTTTTTAAATAGACATGTACGAACCGTACAAGATATTTCATACTCCAAACGAAATTATGAAGGCAACATAACTGTGTCAACAAAACGTGCATTAAGAAAGTGTTTTTGATTGCCTCAATTGTAAGAAACGACATAAACTGATACGTACATGTGTATATAAAAACGCATTAAAAAGTATACACAATACATATCACGAGTCTGATACATTCTTTTGTAAATTTTAGAAGTTTTCACGTAATATTAATGACCTTGGAAAATTTAAGTATAGGAACAGGCTAACCCGTGTGGTACTATATGTATAAAAAAAAACCTTAACTCCAAATATTTGTCTTTTACTGTTTCTTAGTTGTTTTAGAGAAATTATTTTGTAATACGTTTAGTAAATTTGTTTTATAAGCATTGCATGCAATTTAAACAGTGCAAATTACTTTTAATACAAATAAATCCTAATTTATTTCGGCTTGTGAGTAGACACCCGTGTATCGGTGCTTNGTCTTGTGAGTAGACACCCGTGTATCGGTGCTTCATTTTGACTGCATTTATGATTCAGCGTCTTGTTTTTCTGACACTCCTTGCAGGATTGTGAACCAGCGGTACACACGCAGAAAGAGAACGAGCCAATGACGCACGACCTAGTAGACAGGATAAAGTGCCGATCATGAAGATACCGGCCTATGAATACTTGACATCACCGGAGGTGTATACACAACTGTCAAGTTTAACCCAGGTCGCTGATGAACTCGCAAAATTTCCTGATTCTCTACGCAACTAGATTTTGAATCCACCCCTCTGAATAATATGGGAAAACGTGACATATCGGCGTATGTCGTAATACTTTACACGTGTACGTATGCTGTACTTATTTAGTACGTTATACTTAGGGCCGCATGTTTTCCACAGAAAAAAAATACGTGCAGACTGCATTTCAATATATTACGCACGCATTTCCAACATCCGTTTGCTTATTGGCCACCTTTGCGAGAGGAATTTTCTTGCATGATTGAACCAATCATAATTAAGTTACTGCGCCAGTGGACCTATGATATTCGAGGGCAGACATCTAAGACGCGCAATAATTAACCCTTTGAGGACGGAACAAATATACTACCACTGAAAGAAAGGTTGACGTGTGTTAGTTACTTGTATCCTCCACTGGAGCAATATCAGCTTCGTTGGCTTCTGTATTTGCAGTTACCATCGTTCTACTGGTGCAGACTACACCGTGCAAGTTTACTGTACTTTGCAACGTTTACTATTGGCCGGCCGTCAGCCAATGAACTCGCGCGTTGACTATGCACCAATTAACGTGTCGCAAGAGCTGTAACATGTTTTCCAATCCATCGTGTTTACTTGAGAAATTATTTTAAATAACTGTTATATTGCCCCGAACTGAATTGTTCACTATTTGTAATTTTTCACGTAGATTTCGATCAAGTCCAGCGAAACAGCAAAACTATAGAAGTGAGCGTCTTGACTCCAAGAGCTAAGATATTTACGTATAAACGTAGTCCCGAGTATATGCGTGCGTACAATCAAATGGTTAAACCCGCCGAATCGCGAAAGTGGATCTGAGCTAAAAGTGTTTTGGATTAAAGCTAGTAGCGGAATATTTCCCCGAACACCAGGTGCCTCTTAGACACACTTTGTCTGCGTGTGTCTCCACTGCGCGCTTGCTAACAGTAGCGAGTGGTCGGTGGGAACGTNCACTGCGCGCTTGCTAACAGTAGCGAGTGGTCGGTGGGAACGTGCTGAATATGCGTTATTACGTAAGTGCAGATTAAACTGCAAGTAGTTGTATTCTCGACTGCCATCTGCCATTGGCCGACATCCTGTATAGTACACGTCTCAAGGACACTGATAGCCAATAGTACAGCACTCACAGGCAGAGCCACCAATCTCCAGTAACATGGTCACGCAGGTAAATGACGCTGTACAGTTGCCAGTAGCCAATTACATTACTGAATCTTCTTAGGTAGATAGAGGGAAGTTGTACTGGGGAGCGCAGGTCTTTTAGTGATCAGTAGAGATCCGGGAATTTCACGGATTCATTCTGCAACAAGATAGACAGACTCCACCATACTTTGTGTACTTGAGATAATTTATATTGTTCATTGGCCTTTTCTCCAGTTTAAATCCATATCAGGTAGTGCGTGGTTCAGTCCTTGTTTTCTCAGCAAGTCTAACATACTGTGCTGCAATACAAGCACACACTCCCACATACACGTGGTTGGAGTTTAACTTGTATTCTAATGAATCCGCTAAATTTCCGCGTCTCTAGTGATCTGGTATTTCACAAAAAGATTTCGACACAAGATAGAATTCAAAGAATGATAGGGTTGTTCAGCTTTCTTGATTGGCTGAATTGTGTTTTGGTCCGTGTGAACTGTCTGCGCACTAATCACGAAGGCTCAGTGCCAGAGTTACCGAATCTCGATTGGCTCGGTCAAATGCGGGAAAGAATTTCCACGTAGGCAGCAGCTAATGGCAGTATAAAAACAGNCCGAATCTCGATTGGCTCGGTCAAATGCGGGAAAGAATTTCCACGTAGGCAGCAGCTAATGGCAGTATAAAAACAGCCAGGCTTTATACATAGTATTGAAATCTACTATGTGCTCCGATTTCGTCACGAAACATCACTGGACCTAGTGATGAGCAGAGAAACCCGAATTTCGCGAAAAAGATCTCCTCACATGCTAGATTTCAATACCCTACGGCAATGCCAGCAGTATTATGTTACTCTATTGGTGGTGTGTCTTTGTGAGGAGACATTTTCTGTATTGACTGGCCAATCATAACTACGGTTACTCCGATACTGGGGGTCTGTGATTCGCGAGCACACACCTAAGACGTGCGACACCAACGTCACTCGATCAAGATAGTGGATCAGAGTTGAAGTGTTATGAAGCACATCTGGTTTACGCGAGACTCGGGTGCCCCTGGTGATCACGTGATCAATGCGGGCAAGCAGCTGTTCAAGGGCGGGTAGATGCCACGTAGCAACTCAGTGCGAATGTACCCAGGAAGGGGTGGTTGTTGCGGAGGGGGAGGCTGCAAGGGTTGACAATGAAAACCGGCTGGTTTCCCCCTCGCGGCAGGGCGCTATGCCTTTCACGAAGCACGTGCCACTCCCCCACTCCCCCCTCCACCCACAACCACCGGCGAACACTAAACCGTGCACGCGCATGCGCCGTGCGAGGCCCCGGCCCACCTCTCTCGGCGGCCAAAGGTCAAGTGTCATTCNCGCATGCGCCGTGCGAGGCCCCGGCCCACCTCTCTCGGCGGCCAAAGGTCAAGTGTCATTCTGCAACCCGCCATTCACAACATCTTCTCTCCCCTGGCATGTGGGTGGCTCCTTTCCCCCGCCGGGTCTACAACAGGGGGAGGGAGGTTGGCGTGTCGTGGCGCAGCACCACCCTGCGTGCACGCAACCCCCCTCACAGCCTGGCGGCCATAACCTCAACACTCCGCCCTCAATCAACCCCTAACCTTGTCACAATTGCGTGTACACGGAAGGAAATACATATTTACCCTGACAGAAAATCAACAACTCAATTTCTTTTTAATGTTCAGAAAACACTTCCATGCTAAAAAAAATTATGACTAACTCTCACATCATTCTACACTCAAATATACAAAGTTAAAATTTTACAAGTAAAACATTTGATACAAAAGTAAGTATTGTTCCACGATAAAATAGAACGAGTTGGCTTAATACAGTTTTTCAAGACAAAACATAATATTATCATATAAAATAGTTCTCTATAAGTGTCCCAGATTTTTGTTACCCAGATTTGTGGTTAATGTGCGAGTTATCTAACTATACAAACAATGTCCGGGCTTGACTCGGGAAATGAGGATAACTGAATTATTAATATTTTAGCGTGGAAAGTTTTATTTTTAGCTGCACAAGAATTTGTGTCACACTCCTTACCCGGTATTTGCTATCCGGCCAAAGAATTATTGCAGGTTGCGCCGAATGGCGTTCAGTTCTATTCTTAGACGCCAGGGCTTATCTCTGCCATCTTTGTACAGAGCGACGTCACGTCGCGGGCGCCATTCGGGGCGGCACGGGCGCACAGAGAGTGTGTCAGTAGGGCAACGAAGGGGTTTAAAAAAAAATAAGGGTGTGTGTGGAGCGGAGAGAAAGGGTCCAAGGCGACAATTCTGGGGGTGGTTTTCTAACCTGATTCATTGCGACGGCGAGCCGACCCACGGACTCAGACAGCGCACAGCGGACCCACGAGCAGGCGCTGTAACCACACGCACGTCCCTCGTCGTTGTTCGCCCGCAGATCTCCTCAGCACCGGCCATCGTTCCTGGCTACGGCCGGCACATCACTCACAGAACACACACACCGCACATCGTGATGAGGGGGGGCGGCGGTACGGCTACTTCTCTCGGGCTACCCACGCACGGCCTGGCGATCGACCCGCTACCATCGCCATGCACACGTATATCTCTCTCGCTCTCTCTCTCTCTCGCGAATATCTTGAAGGAAGCTCCGTCGAAGGGCGATCGGCGAGGGTGAGAATTCCTTGCCCGTCTCCCGAGACGTTAGTTACGAGCAGTCTTCCCCTCGAGGCTTATGCAACCGACTGGATCCATGATCACGACGCACGGCCTACACGGTAAGGGGCTACGTCTGCTCGGACGTGGTTCGCCGGCCGGCCGCAGGATCGCAGCACCGTGCAGCGCTGCTAGGGGTGAAGGCAGCTCGAGCGCTGGTGGAGGGGATGGTGCGCGTCACAGCTACGAAAATACGAACGGCGTGAGGGTGAACCCCTAGGAAAATAGGAAATGGTAAATTTTGGAGGGGTGGAAGGGGGTGCAAACCCACTTTAATTTGTATATTATTTTACTTTCAGAACTAGATAGGCTGGGGCTTCGGTCCAATTTTCGGTTGGTTAAGGGGGCTGGGGACAAGGTCTTGTAGAGAATTTGGCGCCATTGGTGATGCAAAATGCGCCCGCCCCCAAAAATTTTGTTTCGAAAGTAATTATGGCTTTATTTACACACACAAAATACATATACCACTATAAACATTACTATTTAATATTATTATTCGTCTAAATTTTAAGTAACTTTACGTAAAGTATGGAGTTTAATATCCATTATTTTATAGTAGGACCCTCTCGTAAAGGCTCTCTCTAGTAAGACTTCGATGGGAAGGGGGGGTGGGTGACATGCCATTCTTTTCCCACCCCTTTTCTAATATCCCTGTAGATATGTGTGTTTTCTGTCATAGGGGTGATTCAATGATCCTGTAGGTATGTGTGTTTTCTGTTATAGGGATGGCCCAATGAACGACTAGAGCAAGTCCACGGAGATATTTAACGAGAAACGTGAGCTTAAATATGCAAAATATATCCCAGGGAACCGTGCCTCGATATTTAGTTATATCCAGCACATAAACTGAAGTACTGATCATAGTTAGATTGCTGCCTGAATTACTTCCATCGTGTGTTTTACCAGTGATAAAAATAACGGACTTTATATGTTAGTGCGGTGAACGCTCCACATGTCCCGAACAACAAAGATGTGTTCGAGAGTGCTTGTAAGGACTACGAGATGTAGTCTGAACAACCAATGGCGCCTCCTTTATCCCACGCCATTTCTCATGGACGCATTGCAAACCATCACATTCACTTCGTTTTTTCGACATCCACATGTAAGACACGGCGACTGAGTGGGTTAAAGCNACCATCACATTCACTTCGTTTTTTCGACATCCACATGTAAGACACGGCGACTGAGTGGGTTAAAGCTGACGCCTGCCCGGCACTTGAATCGTGTTGCAACGCGTTCTCCTGCGAAAACAAATGAACGTGCGTCCAGTGCGCTGATCTACGAAAAGAACACGCACCTCGGACGACGGCTTTCAGGACGGCACGCACATGACGAACACCATCTACAAAGCACTCCAGATTGACTGAAAACTGATTTTTCAAAGCTCAGTTTCTCGAAATATACGCGTCAGATATGTACGAGAATAATAAAGGGCCCTGTAGTGAATCTTCCTGCAGACTTTAGACCAGTAAAATAATAGGATCGCCGCTGAAAGTCCCGTAGGTACACGCAGTGCGGCGAGAACACTAGAGCCTTGCCTATAGTGGCGATGGCGCGCTTGATGCGCGTGGCAGTGTCGCTCTTATCGCCCCGGGGCTTCTCGGCCCCAAGCGCCGGTAAAATGCGCCAGGTAAGGGAGGGTCTTGAGCCCTCACCCAGCCTCCTAGCCGGAAAGACGTGAGACGGTCCCGGATGCAGGATGAATGAAAAGCGGCCGGGCCGTTTTCNATTAGATACTGAAGAATTAAAACTTGTATAGTGGATTCACGGCTACTGCCATCTTTTCTGAAGCCCTGCTAAATTTCTATTTTCAGGCTATCCTAGAAAATTACACCAAAGGGACAACTCACTGCATTCGTGCGCACTCAGTGTAATAATATTTTCCATAAGAACTATTTCTTACTAAGCTTTACCAATACAAACATTTTCTATTTGATTTATACACACTAATAAAAAATAAAGGGAAAGTTATATTTAAACTAAAATAAGTTCCTTTATGCTAACAGAAGTATAAAACACTTGGCACATGACGTCACATTTAAGAAACAACCATACATGGGGTGTTTTTTCAAAGGTTTGATTCAGAAAGTGTGAAAATACCGTGAATAGTCTATATAAGATGTTTACGGTAAAATTAGCACTTTTGAAAGCCCAGCTCAAGATCTACTTGTAAGCATGTTATGTATTCTTCCGCTTTGCGTAAAATGTACATCGCCATGGGCCTCGTCACTTTATGCATGCGTCGGTCAAGCGAAACTATGAAGTTATTTGAAAAGTAAATATTTTACTAATCTGCTAATTTTTATACTTCGATGCATTGAAATAGAACAGAAAGCGAAAGAAGTAATTTGTCACAAACGGTAACCGGAACACTTTATATTTGCCGTTAAGATATAGAACTACTTTCTATTGATCGTTACCAACTTCACTGGCCACGCGTCACTCAGTGCGTCCTTGAAAATATATGTTTTTTTTAGAAACATTTACTTTTTTCTGAGGTTGATTTCAAAAGCGTTCAATTGATTGTGATTAACCTTTACGTATGACTCGTTGAGTACACGTAAAAAGAGTTTTGCAGTTTATGATTGATGTAGCTACTGATAAGTCCAGCCAGTCAGAATCGCAGAAGAAAAAAGCAGCCAACGTAACCTGGAAGAATGGACAAGAATGTTTACTTAGGTTTAATTATTTGTGGTTACTGCAACTTGCAAAAACTTATAAAAGGGGGAGTCGATGTCAACATTNTGTTTACTTAGGTTTAATTATTTGTGGTTACTGCAACTTGCAAAAACTTATAAAAGGGGGAGTCGATGTCAACATTGGGCATTTACGTCAATAAATCTGAAATGGTTAAATAAAGCGGATTCAATAACCTCTTCGAAGAAATAAAACATGACCACGAACAATTCTTTAAATAAAAAGGATACTGTCTCCCAATTAAAATAATTCATTGCTTACGATTTCACGATACAACATAAACTACATCCAAGATGTAAATACAGTTCCCCGCCAACAAGAACTGTCCCTGTGTTTTGATTGGCTACTTCGTCTTGTCTTGTACTTAAGATATGAAATATAACGATGTCTTAAGTCAAGCCAATAACGCACACGTCCCGTACACTGCAGCCATAAACAGATACCCTTGAAAGCATTGGTTCATATTTTAAGCAAGCTGCTTAAGGTCTCTGTTAAGTCAATCGTATACCCTACTTTAAGGCTCGGCTTCTCCCCTTTTGCAGAAATTCTTCGTTTCTGCGTAATAATTTCGGATTCATAGTAATTACTGACGATGTACGATTATAGAAAATTTACACGTTACGAGCTGTTTAATATTTTTGTGCGTATTGTTAATTGTTTGTTATCTGCTTGTTATAGGAAGTCTAGAACATATTTACATTTTATCAATATGATCCTGCCTTTTTGCAAGCAGGAAATAACACACAGTTACAATTAGATACATACGTATTAAACAACTTTCAAATTGTAAATTTTCTACAATCGATTATTTCCAATAATACCTCTGAAACTGAAATAATTACACTAAAACGACGAATTTCTGCAAAATGGGTGAGGCCTAGCCTTGACCATCTTATTCTTCGAGCCCTACATCCAGGACGTTGGGCACTAAGTGGCTCTAAAGCTGGTTCACAATTGAAAGCGTAGCGGTAACCACATAACACGAGGATTGACCGTCATGCTTTGGAGTCTACTAGTCCACAACTGCGCACAGCAGTTCGTGTACACGAGAGTTCCTGAAATTGCGCACAAAGCAAATGGTTACATTTAATTTCCTACGCAGGCGCGTGGGTCAATGGCCAATCTGATCAGAGTACATAATTTTCGATTTTCGACGAAGTTGTTTCTTTCAAATTAGGNGCGCGTGGGTCAATGGCCAATCTGATCAGAGTACATAATTTTCGATTTTCGACGAAGTTGTTTCTTTCAAATTAGGGAATTGTTATGCCACAGAAACAAATGTCACAATATATAAATATAGAGAAAAGAACATGTCACAGTTCACTAGGATAAATTTTTAAATGTTATCCACATTTTCACGATCGCAAAAGCAAGGATTTTAAAGGAAATCAAAATTGCCAAATATTTAAAATCACTGTCCATTTTCAACACAATTGCGCAAGCTGTTACGAAAATTCGTTATTCACGTTCATTGCCAACTTACGTCATACTCCATTCTAACTTCATTGCCTAAAAATAATAATTAGGTACTAAATTGTTACTACAAATGTAATTATGTTATGTCCTATGCTAATGGACACCAGATTTCCGCGAAAAGAATTCCACGGAAGCTATATTTCAATAACATTCCTGCAGTTTCACTTTCGTTATTGGCCGCGGGACTTCGTCGAAGCCAGTGTGGTATTTATTTGACTGGACCAATGAGAAGTAAGTTCCTCCGGTACCGGACGTCTGTGATTCGCGNGTACCTTCGTCGAAGCCAGTGTGGTATTTGACTGGGCCAATGAGAAGTAAGTTCCTCAGGTACTGAACGTCTGTGATTGGTGGGCAGGCACACAGGACGCGTAGCAGTTGAAACCAACCAATCGCGCAAGTGGATATGAGTCAAAAATGTTGTGAAATACAACTTGACAAGAAATCGTTTCACGAAAATCGGGTGCCTCTACCTATGCTCTGTGCTTATGTTTATTGATTGTGAACCAGCCCTAATGGGCGGCCACTNACGAAAATCGGGTGCCTCTACCTATGCTCTGTGCTTATGTTTATTGATTGTGAACCAGCCCTAATGGGCGGCCACTGTGCTTTACACAGTGGAAAACAACGCCCAATAATGAGGCGGCTCTTAACATCGAGGTCTTCAGAGCCGAAGAGAGTGAAGCGAGGTGTGTATAGAGCAGCGCCGGAATGCGAGGGTGGGGGGAAACGAGAGATCCCCGAGAACACACGCTGACCAGCGGCATCGTCCGGCTCGATTCCCCCGTGCGAAAATCCGGGGAGCGACCCCGCCGGATATCGAACCCGGTTCGCTTGGTTGGTGGCAAGTAGTCTAACCACTACACCACCGCGGCCGTCATTCGCATTCTATGATGCATTATTCGCTCGTAGGACTTTACGTAGCTTTATAAAAAGCTGCTGTGAGTGCAGGGAAGAACAAGCACACATCTTTATTGGTCGTGATGGCGTCATACCGAGAACAGTACAGTTCCGAACAAATATCTTGTTTGATGCGACCCTTTAAATTATTTATTTATCTGCGGCTGAATGAAACAACCCGTTCAGACTTCACGTCCACGATCGCCATGGATAGGTTGCACGTTGATGATATTTACCACCCGTACTGTACACAGAAAGTCATCAGTGCACAGTCTTCCTTGTGGATGGTCTGAGTTGTGGAACATTCTACGCCTCTTTGACACGGATGTTTAATGCCAATATCGTCCAGCACGCCGCACGTTGTTTACTTGTTGTAAGAAGAAAAATGCTTAACAAAAGTACAGCTCATACCAAAAAATTACGTGATTGCAACACTTGAACTCGGAAATTAATATGCGACCCAATTAGGTTAATAATTGGATTATCAAGTTTTTTCTCATCTAAGCTCTTTGNTGAACTCGGAAATTAATATGCGACCCAATTAGGTTAATAATTGGATTATCAAGTTTTTTCTCATCTAAGCTCTTTGTAGACCAATAACACACGTTCTGTTTTAGAGAAGTAGAATCGTCATTGGCACGCTGAGATAGGATACTTCCACATCGGCCAATAACGAGAGGAAACTGTCGGACGTGTGTACCGCAAGTCGACTGTTTCGCAGGTCCCGTCGTACTGTGCACACGTCAGAAAAACGTCGCTTTTATTATTGGTTGTCGTGTATATGAAGCATTTATCTCGTCCAATGAGAATTATATCCAAGACTCTGAGATTGAACTTTTTTGATTCCGAGTCGAANGTATGAAGCATTTATCTCGTCCAATGAGAATTATATCCAAGACTCTGAGATTGAACTTTTTTGATTCCGAGTCGAAAATGCATAATCGAATTATGAAATATTCAGAACACTGCAGCGTTTGGAAGACAAGTCGGTTAAAACATTTTGACTGTTTTTCTGATTCGTTAACTAAGCGATATTTTCCGATTTATTACTGATATCGATATGGTCAAAATTCTTGCGGGGAAATTGAAGTTAATATATACATTCTGAAACTTTTCGGTAACTAAAGTTTAAACTATCATTGGATTGGTGCTACATTAAATATTGCAAACCATTTAAATATATGTAAAACATGATTTTCTAATGTAATAATCTGTTTTCCATGTACGTCAATCACTTAAATGAAATCAATGAAATCGCAATACTGGCATATCGATACCATCTGAGATTGTATACAGGTTGATGTAGTGGAGAGGACAGGTCTTGAGAGCCGATAAGGGTGAAGTGAGGTGAGGTGAGTATAGAGCGGTGCCCGAATGCATGGGCGGGGGAAACGGGAGATCCCCAAGAAAAACCAGGGGATAACCCCGCCGGAAATAGAACCCGGTTCGCCTAGGTAGGAGGCGAGTAGTCTAGCCACTACACCTCCAAGGCCCCTAAGCTGGTTGCCGCTTATCGGTTTATCTAAACACGTTACGACCTTGGTCAACAAACCCACCCCTTCCTGCAGAGCACGGTCTCGCCAACAGAGTAAATAATAATACAGGGGTTAAATAGACGCTTATTCCGCTAACTCCAGCCGCTTACGCCAGCAAAATGGTGTCACTGCTGAGTAACACGTTGGAACTCCGTTTTGCAGTCAGCGCCTGGTATCTCACTAGCTGGACGGCAGCCTCGCAAATAGGGGACCTTTCGATGTACGCGGTAGCCAATCAGACACAAGGCACGTGCCCCAGAGCCCAGGTTACCCAATAAGCGAATGGGTATGCCCGCATCAAAGCAGAAACCACGCCATTTAGTTTCTGTGGAATT
This sequence comes from Clitarchus hookeri, assembly GCA_002778355.1. NCBI lineage: Eukaryota > Metazoa > Arthropoda > Insecta > Phasmatodea > Phasmatidae > Clitarchus > Clitarchus hookeri. The sequence goes on along the minus strand of NQII01002246.1, from coordinate 28,212 downwards.
TGTAGGGGTTGGAAAATTTCGGGAAATCATTTTACCTGTGTGTCTGCAATTGGGTCACAGTTCATTAGACACTCCCAGGTGAGCTCCGTGCCAATAACCGACCTGCACGGGAACAAGCACTGACTACCGTGCCACCTGGTCTCAGGTAGAACTGGCTGCACACTGGAGAAGCAACCAATTAACAGAAGGTTGAGGCTCAAAAATTCACAGGACAGTGGAGTCTAGCCTGCAGCTCGTTTAAAATGCGAAATTTTCTAGTCCCTACGTATCTGTCTGTTGTGTGCCATCGACGGAGGAGTCGACCAACCTGATATCTCTGGCGGTGAAACACAGGATTCTGCCCTCGGATAAAGAGAGTGTGCTGTCGCTCGGAGACATCAGAATTGACGGTGAAGGCTGCCGGGCTGTTGCAGGGCGAGGGAGTGCTTGTCCGCTGCTGTACCTGCACCCGTCTTAGGCACGCTCAACGCGCGCTCGGCTCAGTGGTGTGACCACTGTACCTTATACTCCGCACGTCCATTTGACACGGTAGGCCCGAATGTGTGAGCTTAATCGTTAGGGACACGTGGGACCACATGTCGCGAAAATATTTCAGGACTACTTGTGCTCCAAAACACTAGAGCTCAGATCCACTTTCGGGGTTAGATGATTTTAAGTGACGTGCATTGCAGATGTCTGCCCGCGAATCACGGACACTCAGTGTTGGAGGCACCTAATTCTGATTGGCCCGGTCAGATGAGGAAATGCCTACCGACAAAGACACGTGGCCAATAACCAAAGGAAAGGTTGCACATATGCCACAGCACATTGGAGTCTAGCATTCGCGTTGATATTTTCGCTAAAAACAGGCGGCCGTGGGGATACGCGATTTTCACGGAAAGCTTTCATAACTAGTTGTATTTAAAAACCTTATAGCCCAGCTCCACTTTTGTGAATGGATGATTTACTTCCTACGTGTCTTCCGCGTCTGCCCATGAATGGATACTTCACTATCGGCGTAACCTCATTCTGATTGGCCAGTCGGGAGAAGATAAGCGTCCTCTCAAAGATTAGCAACCAATAAGTTAATTTAAAATTATGTAAGACTCGTAGGGTGTTGAAATTTAGGCTACTCGTAAATATTTTCGTGGAAATAAGGTGTCCCTACTTATCATAAAAGGTGGACTATACCTCTTAGGAATCTAAAACATGCGTTTGTGTCCCTCCTTGATCTCTGCACAGCTGAAGGCACCGGCTTGTTCTGTTGTTCATGTTAACTAACATTATTGTGGTCACCCTCTTTGGCACTGCAATTTTTAGCTGATCGTTGGTTAAATAACGGCGGTTCCTCACATGAGATCTTCGATGAAACTCCAGAATGCGTTATCTTGTGTCAGATCAGGGCTTGTTGAAGGTCACAGATGACGGGTTGTACAATTACCCGATCCACGTCTGATTCTACGATTCCTGGAGACAGCGTTTAGACGTTTTAGAAGAATAAACGGTTCTGTTTATCAATTCAAGCCGCTGGTCGGCGAGTTTTCTCGGGGATATCCCGTTTCCCATACCTTTGCATTTCGGCGCTGCTCCATACTGGGCTCGCTTCACCCTCATCGGCTCTCAAGACTTCGATGTCAGGAACCGCCCAATTCTCTCCACTCCGCGAAAGGAACTGCCACGTCGTTTCGCTTCTGCTTTCTTGCCTGTTCTGTGGCTCCACGCTCTCCCGGTTCGAAGCAGGTGGCCCCGGTGAGAACAGGTGAAGCGGGTCTTTCAGATAAAGCCATAAACGTCCGCGTAACTTCCACGCGTTGCCTCGTTTAACCCGCAGAGCACGCCTCAGTTTCGCTCGCTGGAAAGTAATCGTGCGAATAAAAAAAAAAAAGCTTTCTCCGCCCGTTATTGTCTGAGGCGTGTCATTGTCTGGGGACGTGAGCTCGTGGAATGAGGCTAATGAACCTTTAGTTAGCGAACAGCTTTCGCTCGCTTGATGACGAACGAGGGTCGCTATCGCTAGGCGTCGCCTTAATGTGGCATAGAGCACGCCACCTGTTCACTGCAGACATATTCATGCGCTTGCTACGTTTCAACATCCCACGTGCGTATCTGCAGCTTTCCTTTGTTTTCATGACTCGCCCCACCTCTTCGTGAGTGGGTGGTTGGGCGGCCCGTAACAGCGACGTCTTGGGAGCCTGTGAGGGTGAAGCGAGGTGAGCGTGGAGCAGCGCCGGAATAGAGGGGCTAGGGGAAGTGGGAGATTCCCGAGAAAACCCGCCAACCAGCGGCGTCGTCCAGCGCGATTCCCACATGTGAAAATCCGGGTGTGGCCCCGCCGGGAATCGAACCCGGTTCCCCTAGGTTGGAGGCGAGTAGTCTAACCACTACAACCCCGTGGCCCCTCTTCGTGAGAAGATATTTTCTTAGGTGAATGGGTCAATTATACGTAGGGACGCCCAATATTCGCGATAAGATTTCAGCACTAATAGTATTTCGAAACGCTTACTCGTTACGCGTCTTGTGTATCCGTCCGTGAATCAGAGNGATAAGATTTCAGCACTAATAGTATTTCGAAACGCTTACTCGTTACGCGTCTTGTGTATCCGTCCGTGAATCAGAGGTGTTCGTAATGAGAGTGACTTAATTGTGATTGGCCGCTCACAGAATGATGTCTGCTCACAAAGACACGCGGTCGAGACCCGCGGGATATTGAAACACAGCTGGAGCTAAACTGGTTTCACGAAAGTAGGGTGTCACAAATATACATTCTTTTTTTTTCTAAACTTACAGCACAAACTCAGGCAATTTTCATGAAGTTATTAACGCAGGCCGTGGACAAATATTTTCCCGGTCGTCATTACCCGAGTACATTAACATTTTGAGTGCCGCCGACGTAATATTAGATTGCCTGATTTTAACTGAGTTGTACTACATAAGCATTCTTTGAAGACACGCGCCAAGAAACAATACTTCTCCAGCAGTTTTCATAAGGTATTTTGCAGAGTAGTGTTACGTCAACAACGCTCAAAGTGGGAATTACTCAGACGATCAGTATGCCTTGTACATTATTTTATGTAGTAAAGAACATTTGTTCGGGACACTTTCAACTCGGCATTACATCAGAAGGCCGCCGGCCAGTAATGAACGATGCACGGTATAGTGAGAGTGTCTTGTGTCGAGTGAACCAATGTGACAGTTGCACGTAGGAGTACAGAGACCAACACAACTGATGGTCGCGCAGTCGTCAATCTAGTCCATTCAATTACAGTTTATCTTAATTGTCAGTAAATCTGCACAACATTAAAAAAAAAGTGCCAAGGTCATATCCATAACGGTCCCGCTGTCACAAGACGCTAAGCCGTAATCGGCGAATAAACTGCATTCTGTCAGTGCATTGCGGGCGCGAATGAATGTTTCTGCGCTATAGTCCATTATTGATTTCGTCAAACGTCCCTGAAGCCCTGCTAAAGTTCTTCTTTCAGGCCATTCCTCCGCCTCGAGCAAAGAAAACCTAAGNGATAAGATTTCAGCACTAATAGTATTTCGAAACGCTTACTCGTTACGCGTCTTGTGTATCCGTCCGTGAATCAGAGATGTTCGTAATGAGAGTGACTTAATTGTGATTGGCCGCTCACAGAATGATGTCTGCTCACAAAGATACGCGGTCGAGACCCGCGGGATGTTGAAACACAGCTGGAGCTAAACTGATTTCACGAAAGTAGGGTGTCACAAATATACATTCTTTTTTTTTCTAAACTTACAGCACAAACTCAGGCAATTTTCATGAAGTTATTAACGCAGGCCGTGGACAAATATTTTCCCGGTCGTTATTACCCGAGTACATTAACATTTTGAGTGCCGCCGACGTAATATTAGATTGCCTGATTTTAACTGAGTTGTACTACATAAGCATTCTTTGAAGACACGCGCCAAGAAACAATACTTCTCCAGCAGTTTTCATAAGGTATTTTGCAGAGTAGTGTTACGTCAACAACGCTCAAAGTGGGAATTACTCAGACGATCAGTATGCCTTGTACATTATTTTATGTAGTAAAGAACATTTGTTCGGGACACTTTCAACTCGGCATTACATCAGAAGGCCGCCGGCCAGTAATGAACGATGCACGGTATAGTGAGAGTGTCTTGTGTCGAGTGAACCAATGTGACAGTTGCACGTAGGAGTACAGAGACCAACACAACTGATGGTCGCGCAGTCGTCAATCGAGTCCATTCAATTACAGTTTATCTTAATTGTCAGTAAATCTGCACAACATAAAAAAAAAAAAGTGCCAAGGTCATATCCATAACGGTCCCGCTGTCACAAGACGCTAAGCCGTAATCGGCGAATAAACTGCATTCTGTCAGTGCATTGCGGGCGCGAATGAATGTTTCTGCGCTATAGTCCATTATTGATTTCGTCAAACGTCCCTGAAGCCCTGCTAAAGTTCTTCTTTCAGGCCATTCCTCCGCCTCGAGCAAAGAAAACCTAAGCAAGTCTAGGAAAATAATACTTTGCATGAGAACTATTTGTTACTAGGTATTATTCCTAACACGCATATTTTATTGCTATATTTATTCTTACTAATTGCAAATAAAATAGTATACTTTCTAGACAATACATAAGTAAAAGTAAAATCTTACCAAAAATGAGATACTGTCATGTTGAGATAAGTATAAAGCGCATGTGATACATAGCATATGCTGTGTGATTTTTCAAAGGCGTGATTAAAAAAGTGGGAAATAACTGTGAACGGTCTTTAAGTAAATGCTGTTCACGTTAAACAGAACACTTTAGAAAGCCACTGCATGTTCTTCTGCCAAATGTAAAATTAACATTGGCTTAGTTCTGGTCACTTTATTCAAACGCTGGGTAAAGTGAAACTGCGAAATTATTTTTATAAAAAGTAAATACTTTTACATATTTGCTAATTCTAAAACTCAAATGCATTTTAAAATAATAGACAGCAAATGAAATCATTTCAGTTTACACAGATATTTACGTAATACTATTTAATTCAACGTTGGACATAGAACTGATTTCCCCTCCATCGTTACCAACTTTTCTGGGCGTAAGCCAGTCACTGCGCAAGTTAAAAAAAAAAGAAGGTAGGGCAAGTTATATTTTCCAAAGGGTGATTTCAAAAGTGGTGACGTGATCGTGAGTAGCCTTTGGGCGCGGTGACCCGTGACTGGCGTGAGGCAGGACTCCCGGAGGGCTGCAGTTCAGTAACAGCGCGGCCCGCAGTTGCCCAACGAGCATCTCACGTGCCGGCGACCTGTCTGAGGGGGGCAAATCCTTTAAGAGAACATACCAACCAGAATCTCGGGTAAGGGAAATCAGAAGATACAATGTCTTGAGAGCGGACTATCGGAGAATGCTGAGGAAGAAAAGACAGACAGCTTGGAGACAGCTAGTAACAGATAGGGGAAATGAAGACCCGTGGGGCCTTGTATACCGGATGGTGTCAGGTAAAATTAGGAACTCAGACGAGCTTCCAGCCCTTGATCGTGATGGACATTTGCTGCAGTCCTTCGAGGAAAACGCCAGGCACTTGATGGAAGTCTTGTTGCCTGACGATGACCTGGTAGGGGAAACTGAGTACCACAGAGAGCTGAGATTTATGGCAAGAGAAGGGATCGGGACAGAGGATACTTCGGTATTCTCAATGGAAGAACTGAACAGAATAGTTAAAGGAACGAAACTTAAGAAGGCCCCAGGAACTGACGGACTGACAGGCGAAATGCTCCTCCGAGCATATCCGAGAATGAAAATGGAAATGCTAGAACTGTTTAACCAATGTCTAGAAGCGGGTAGTTTCCCTGCATGCTGGAAGCATGGGCTATTGAAAATCATATACAAAGGGGGAGGAAAGAACCCTAGATTAGCCAAGTCATACAGACCCATCACGCTCTTGAGTGTGATGGGAAAAGTCCTCGAACGCCTTATCAACAGAAGGCTCATGGAATACCTTGACGTGGTGCAAGGTATCCATGCTAAACAGTATGGCTTCATGAAAGGGAAAAGTACCGAGAAGGCGGTTATAGACATGGTAAACCAGGTTAGAGATTATGAACAGGACTACGTACTAGCAATTTCTCTGGATATCTCGGGGGCTTTCGATAATGCCTGGTGGCCACAGATACTGTGGCAACTTCGGCTCCTAGACTGTCCGAAAAACCTATATGTGTTGATCAGGGACTTTCTGAACGAAAGGACCTGTGAAATACGGATAGGGGAACATAGTGAGTTAAAACATCTAACAAAAGGGTGCCCCCAAGGTTCTGTTCTCGGTCCCATTCTCTGGAACATAATTTTTGAAGGACTGCTCAGGCTTGATTTACCGGAGGGCTGTGTGATCTACGGATACGCAGATGACGGGTTACTTCTGATACCTGCATGGACACGGCGAGAGCTGGAAGAGAAAGTGGCGATTGCTATGGAGGCAATACGAGTATGGGCAGCGAACTTCAAGTTGAAGTTCGCTGTAGAAAAGATGAACGCCATAATTCTGAAAGGTTCTCTCCAGCGAAAGCCAGTGCTGAGATTCGAAGGACGAGTTGTAAAACTCGTCCAAGAAATGAAGTACTTGGGTGTGATCTTGCAGACCCGTCTCTCGTTCCAACGACACGCGGCCTATGCGGTGAATAAGGCAGTGGTAATGTTCCATAAGATCAGGGCTGTGGCTCCGGCAAACTGGGGTCTCGGCTATCACACGCTCAAGCTGTTATACAGAGGAGTTTTCCTGGCTGTGGTGACATACGCCTCAGGTGTATGGTACCAGGAAACGTTCAAGGTTCTTGTTAAACGCAAGATGATCAGCGCTCAAAGGGCAGCACTTCTGGGAGTAACTAGAGCTTATAGGACAACCTCCAATGATGCCCTGCAAGTAATTGCAGGAGAAATCCCACTAGACCTGCTAATACAAGAAAGGGGTAAGCTTAGCAGAGCTAAATGGATGGGACCCGTCCCCCCCGAGGAAGCCAAGAACTTAAGGGAAAGAACCATGAGTGATTGGCAGGAAAGGTGGGATGCATCAGAGAAGGGAAGACTGACGCATGAGATTTTTCCGGACGTCAGGCTGAGGCTGCGGGCTGGGTGGCTATCTATTGGTCACTACAGTGCGCAGTTCTTGTCTGGCCATGGAAACTTCAAGGCAAAGTTATGTTCAATGGCACTGGTTGAAGACCCGGATTGTGTGGTGTGTGGAGTACCTGATACTTCCACACACTTGCTCTTTGACTGCCCAAAGATTGAGGATCTTCGGACCTCTTTCGAGGGTAGTACAGGTAACCTTGAACTGACAAGAATGTTGTCCTCTAGGGTATTGGCGCCCAGAGTACTCGAGTACTTGACAGCTGTGGGGAAAAGAAACGAAGAATTTGACGTGTGGTGGCTGAGCTCCAGCCTGAGCAGAACACTCGTGACAGACGAACTGGATGAAACTAACAATCAAGATGGCTGAACACCTCTTTCCGACAGTAATACTGGAGGACGAGGAACCAGTCAAAGTTCATANCTTTTCGACTTGGTTGGACGCGATTGGGCCGTACTGTCGTTAATTGTTTCTTAAAAATACATCCGGGACGTGTCTGGTAAATTATAACCCAGTAATTAAACCAATATAAATGTATAACGTTTTGAAATCTATTCTGTCCTCGAGTAATAACGCATAAATAATAGACTGATATTCGTCCAGTAAAGACGTAAGCTATTCAGGGTTAACTGAGTACCTGCATAATCAACCTTTGAAAAATGTCACTGTCTGTGACTGCATTGTTAGGTTCGCCATATCACCGAGGAAGATCCGATTTCTTACATTACTACAATCATTTACAAGTATTTCGCGAAAATATTTNTACATTACTACAATCATTTACAAGTATTTCGCGAAAATATTTATGACCATGCTAGACTTCAATATCCTACGTCCACAACCACAACTTCCTTTGGTTATTGGCCGCGTGTCTACGTGAGAAGACATGTTCATATTTAACTGGGCCAATCAAAATAAAGCACTCCGATATTGAACGTCCATGATTCGCGGACAGACACTTGAGGTACGTGACATATAAAACCATCAAACCACGAAATTGCATACGAACAAAAGTGTTTTGGAGTAGAACTTGTCTTGACATCTTTTCGTGGAAAAACACCTGTCTCTATATATATAAGTAGGGCCAGTGACTTTTCGCGTGAAAATCGGAGCACACAGTAGACTTAAACACTATATACACACCTCAGGCGTTGTTGTACCTCCATTGACTGCTGGCGCCGTGTCCGTCTTTGACCAAGCCACCCAGGACTAAGTAACTCCGACACTGAACCTTCGTGATTCGTGCGCAAGCGGTTAACACGGGCCAGAACATTTTTTTAGCCAATCAAAGAAGTTGGACGACCCTGTAGTGCTTTGGACTGTATCTTGTCTCGAAATCTTTTCGCGAAATATCACTGCTCCTATATATAAGTTTTTAAATTCCATTTATTGGAAGCCTTTTATGGCAGATCAANATTTTCGCGAAATATCACTGCTCCTATATATAAGTTTTTAAATTCCATTTATTGGAAGCCTTTTATGGCAGATCAATGGGCTTTTTCCAAAGGTATTACCCATAATATGTATAACATGTTCGTCAAATTACTTAATTGGTCCCCGCATTTGCGTAGTGTAGTTTACTGCTGTATACTGGTTGCTAATAAAAAAAACCAAAGAAAGAAAAAGAAAAAGCTGTGTGTTCGATTATATCAAATACGGTAGACTCCTCTACTCTAGAGTTAACTCCTACATTGTGAGTCGGCGTGTCCGTTGAAATACATGCAGGTGGGGACAGTGGTATTTTCCAAAGGTTGATTTCAAATACGCTCGATTACATAACCACAAACAGCCTACTGCACAGGAGGTTGCAAGGCTGTCGTGTCCTTGTCTATGGGAAGTCAGTCCGGGTCTCTGGCGGCATTACGGCACGGCGTCCTTTGCAGTAAAGAGTCCGTTGCAAGGACGCTGGCAAGACCGGAAAGAGGAGAGACAGTCACCGACAAACATGGCCACGTGGTCCCACGCTCTGTGGCACTCGCGTCACGCAGGGCGGCGTGTGCTCCGAAACGTTACTCCGCGAGTAAACTCTTCTCTTGGACCTCCTCAAAACACCCAGAGTAAATGTTTTACTTTCTCATGGCAGTGTACCAAAACTACAGAGTGTTTACTCCGAGCATCTTGCCAGGGTAAAACTTTGACACGCACTATTTCAGCGAGTAANGTACCAAAACTACAGAGTGTTTACTCCGAGCATCTTGCCAGGGTAAAACTTTGACACGCACTATTTCAGCGAGTAAGGAAGGGTAAACTGGAAATGGCGGGAAGTTTAGCAGAATTAAATAAAAGTGAAAGGAAATGTGGACATTCTGGTTACTGGCACACGGGAACATCACAANAGGAAGTTTAGCAGAATTAAATAAAAGTGAAAGGAAATGTGGACATTCTGGTTACTGGCACACGGGAACATCACAAATGACGAGTAATAAAATTCGTATCTTTAGTTAAAAGTTAACTCGTATAGAGGTTGCAATTTTATACGTAATGCGTATGACTGACTTATGGTACGTAAAGCTGTTTATGTATATAGCTAATTCTTTGGAAAAGAAAGAATTTAGAGAAAGTGATAAATATGTCTTTTAGAAATTTTAAAGGTTGCTTGAACAGTACATATTGTAAACAAAGAATGCTATTTACTTCATTCTCGTTCCAAAACAATGTTTTCTTTTGCTTTTCTCGGCTGTTACTCTCTGTTACTTTACTCTGCTCTCGGAGTAATGTTTTGGAACGCCACCCAGAGAGAGCGAGGGGGCAAGACATGGCAACTATTGACTGGAAATGGAGTGTACTAAAACGAAAACTTCNCGCCACCCAGAGAGAGCGAGGGGGCAAGACATGGCAACTATTGACTGGAAATGGAGTGTACTAAAACGAAAACTTCAAAAAATTGATTTTTAAAAAATTGTGTGAATACGTAATGGAAATGAGACCGACACATGGGGTGTACCAGCGCGGAAACAGCGAAGTGACGTGATCGATTCTGACATTATAACTTCGTGACTACAGCAGCGCGGTTGTACCTTAGGACTCGGGAGCTCTGCCAATGTCGAGNAGATTCTGACATTATAACTTCGTGACTACAGCAGCGCGGTTGTACCTTAGGACTCGGGAGCTCTGCCAATGTCGAGCAGCCACTTATCCCCGGGAGAGGAAACTATTGGACGACGTAGTACGGCAGGTGGGAGTGAGCGCCTGTATATTCGTTAGCCCACCTGCCAACTACCTGTGGTTNTCGAGCAGCCACTTATCCCCGGGAGAGGAAACTATTGGACGACGTAGTACGGCAGGTGGGAGTGAGCGCCTGTATATTCGTTAGCCCACCTGCCAACTACCTGTGGTTGGTGCTTCGCAAGTCGTTCTTTCTCTCTCTTTCACTTGGGAAGCACGTGCTAGGCTTCAATACTCCACAGGCTAATCAGCAGTATCCCTTTGCTTATTGGTGGCGCGTCTCTCTGAAAAGACATTTACTTACTTGACTGGCCAATCAGAAAAAAAAACGAAACTTCGTGAGGGGAGTGCACCCCAGGGCAAGGCGACACCCACCTAATGACGGTATTTCCAGCTGGAGCCCGTAGGTGACCGTCATCCCCGGGCATGACAGGAAATGAAACCCTAGAATCGAGCGGCGCTTGAATGCAGGGGCGGGGGAAACAGGAGTACCCCGAGAAAACCCACCGGCAAGCGGCATCGTCCAGCACGATTCCCACATGCGAAGGCCCGGGAGTGGACCCGCCGGGGATCGAACCCGGATCGCCGCGGTGGGAGGCGAGCGCCCTGGCGACTGCGCCACCGCTGCCCCTGGCCAGTCAGAATTAGGTTACTGCGATTTTGAACGTCTGTGATTCGCGGCCAGACACCTAAGATGCGTGTGAGTTAAAATCACCCAACCGCGATGTTTGGATTCAGAATAAACGCGTTTAGGAATACAATCAGTCGTGGGAACTCCTCGCGAAAAAACAGTTGGCCGTTGTAACAACACGATTGAAATAAACGTGGTCTCGTTGTGTTGGGTATACAATTAAGACGCGAACATGACCCTACGTTGGCGATGGTGGGGGGTCTGGGGCGACTGGCGGTAACTTTGGTTGCGGCAGAAAATCTCCCAGCAGTAGATCTCGCGACCCCGTTGTTTATGCCAAACGGTAGGCCTCGTCCAGATCTGTCGGTTTAAGCCGTAGACACCAATGATCCATCCCGTTACTTTAGTTTAATTCTCGTAGCCCAGAGAAAAAATCGCCCGCTAAAGCAGGCGCGTTCACATAAAACCCAAAGCTGCGTCCCAGACACAGTCGCTCCGACAATATTGCTTGTAAATCTCGTGGCGCGTGTAAATATGAGTAGGGACTCCCGGATTCCGGGAAAAGATTTCACGACCAGTTGTGCTTCATAACACTCTTAGCTCAGATCACCTTTCTTGGCGTACAGTATTGGAGTTACCTAATTCTGATTGGCCCGTCAAGTAAGAAAACGTCTTCTCATAGAGACTCGGGGGGCCAATAAGCAAATGAGAATGCTGGTACGTCGGTAGGCTATTGAAATCTGACATGTGCAGGAATATTTTCGCGAAATTCCGTGCGCAGTCAGCTCTCCTCGAATGATTGTTGCAGAGGCGATAAGTAATCTAATGACAAATCAGTGAAGATGAGAAGTTTGGGCGGGTCTTAACAACGAGGTCTTGTGAAGAGGAGAAGTTTGGGCGGGTCTTAACAACGAGGTCTTGTGAAGCGAGACGAGTGCGGAGTCGCGCCGGAATACAAGGCGGAAATCCGAGAGCGACCCGCCTGGAATCGAACCCGGTTTGCCTGGATGGGAGACTAGTAGTCTAACCACTGCATCACCGCGCCCCCCTGCCACCAGTAAATGAGCACCAACCGTAAAGGCTCAAAATGCACCTGTTTTTCGCGAAAAGATTTCAGGATAAGTTGTGTTCCAACACACGTAGTTCAGAAATCACTTTCAGAATTGGATAATTTCAATTGTTACGAAATTTAATTGTCTGCCTGCGAATCACGGACGGTCAGTATTAGAGAAACTTAATTATGATTGGCTCACTTGTGTAGCAGACTGCCTCCACACAAAGACAACCGGCCGATAGTCAAATGAAGATCGCAAGTGTACACACAGGTAGATAGAGACCTGAAGAATTCGCGGATTCGTTTTGAGACAGTTAGAATAAAAAACACCTGTGTTTATATAACTTAAGCCATTGGTCCACACTGTGTTTGACACCTCCTGGAGAACGCTGGCCCAATCGTCGCCTTCCACTGTGACAGCAGACAACCAATGTGCAGTTAATATCGGCATATTTGTACATAAGACTGTAGAGTCCAGCCTGCAGGTCATTGAACTCGCGAATTTTCCAGGTCTCTACACGCAGGATATTGAAGCCTTGCTCCTCGTAAATCATTTCGCGTAAAACAGGTTGTCCTACAGATAGGTGGGGAATTTGTTTTTGCCGCGAGTGTGTTTGGAAAGTGGGTAACTGGCCGTGAAGCTGCTATTATTAGTTGGGCAAGTGGCCGCGCGGTCGGCGGGGGCGCTAGTTGCACCAGAGTGTCGGCGCGAAGGTAGAGCGCAGTGACTCACGCCTCGCCACGAC